>VWZP01006139.1:352524-568620 GCA_013396995.1 Dicaeum eximium
TTTTTTTGTAAGATGCTCAGAGAGAATTTTAAAAAGGAAAACCATTTAGAGTCTGATTCAGGGGCCTTAACATAGACACAGAGTGCATTTGAAATGTTCTATGGTATCCAAAACTTCTGCAAGGGCATGACAACTCTGACGTGGACCTTTCTGACATCTCCACCTTTCTGAAGCTACAGCTGGAGGCCTGAAGGGACACTTCAGGGCATCCTGAATGGCCCCAGATCTGTCTATAGGCACCTGAATCAAATATTAAAAATGCACTACTAGGTTTTTTGAATGCATCCAGGTAAAGAGCACTGCATTTATTTCTGCATTTATTTGTTGGAGCTCATGAGGTTTTCTCTACCCACTTGTCAAAATCTCTTTCCCAGCCCTGCTATCTGCTTGTCACCTCCTTCCAGCTATGTGCTCACACCTTTTATATTTAACATTTCCCTACTGAGAACTGTGTATTATAAAATGCAGCTGCAGAATGGACAGCTAGGTTATTTTTTATTGTATATACATCCAGTATAGAAAAGTAGTCAATTGCTGAACTGCAGTACAGTCAGGACTTTGCCACAAATCAGATTTTCTTGTAAATTCCTCCACCACAAACTCTGCTAACCTTCAGCTGTCAATATTTGAGGTGGAATATTGATTTACAGGTTTTAGCTCAGACATATGGCACACAGGAAAAGCACTGTGTTCATCATGTATGGGATTCATCTTATCTCAACTTAGGAACCTAAGTTAGGTGTCTCCTCTGAATTGCTCTTTTAGGTCTTCCCTATTCATAACAGCAGATACAGACATACTCTTTAGAAGGTTGGTGTTGCCTTGTAAACTTAAGAGTGGGATTCAATTCCAATTCAAGTCATCTAAATCCAGATGTCAACTTATAAATATGCTCATGTGAGGTAGGCATGTAAACATCAATTTCAGTCGGTGGAATCTAACTGATACCATCAGTGAGAACCAGAAAGCTTCAGGTTGGTCAGCTTAAGTGATGTGTAGGCTCCACTGATGTACTGATTAGATTTCTGTCTGCTTAAATGGGAGCTCAGATATTTGGCACATATCCAGACAACTGCACACGAACTCCTTATAATCTCAAAATTAATCTTTCTTATGTATTAGATTCCATAACTTACAGGTGTCTAGTGGGATTTGGGATGTCCAAGTGATCTGCCATTCACAAGGATTCAGAAGAAACAATGCAGGATACTGATAGGGGGACCATTCTGGATTGACACTTGGAGGCCAAGGAGGATATCATCAGGACATTTCAAATGGCACTAAATATCTTTCATGAGGGTGGTAAAACCAACACAGGTTGCCCAGAGAGATGGCAGATGGCCCAACCCTGAAACCATTCAAAGTCAGGTTGGAGGGGGCTCTGAGCAGCCTGGGATTGTCGAAGGTGTTTGTGGTACCAAATAATGACTGAGGTAATGATCATAGCTGCACTGTATCAGATATCTGCTTTTTCCCAGGCAGCACTGACCATTACCTTTCATGGTGTTTGTCTGTTTCATAAAAAGATGTGGAAACCAAGATTCTGAACCAAGAATTTATAACATGATGGACTTTACAACATACAGGACTTAATTAGTAATTATGCTGGGACAAACATGGTGACTGTAATTGGAAATTAGTGTGAGAAAGGATCATAAGACTTGGTCCAGAGAGAAAGGTAAAGAGACCACTAGCATTATTTGTTGCTGGATTTAGCACCTGGTTTATTAAAATTAGAAGGTATAAAGTTACTTCTTTCCTCATTAATGGTACTGCAACCCCAGTGGAGTCATGCCAGAAGCACACAATTTGTCTCTACACTTGTTATTGTTTCCACCTTGGCAGATTATTGTCACTAAAAGCAATACTCAGGACATGCTGAACGCTGGCATATAAAATCCAGAGAACAGCATGCCCTAGGTAGAAAAGGTTGAATGCTGCTACATCCATAGATTTCAACAGAATTAGTGTTTTTAAGGAAAATTGATAATTTGGTTCTCATGACTATTCAGTTTAAAACACAACTTTCCATTTGACAAAATACTTTGAAGCCACAGCAGACTGTTAAGGTTCTTTATCTGACTCACACTTACTCAAAAAAAAAGGAAAATGGGGATGAGAAATTAAAAGTAACCCTCTCTGCTCCTCTATTCCAAATGTCATGAAATGCAATAAAGCTGAGGTGCTCTGCAAGATGGCCCCTCTCACCCATCTGCTGGCTCACTGCATGTCTCAGAAGCAGCGTAGAGTGGAGGGGGGAGGTGTGTGACTTCCAACCACAAGAAAGTTCACTCCAACACTCCACCACCAAGGTTTATAGTGCCCGGTGGGTGGAATTTGCTCCTGAACAGAAGACGGGCATTAGAGCTGAGGAAGGGCATCAGCCTGGTACTGGGCATGCTG
This sequence comes from Dicaeum eximium, assembly GCA_013396995.1. Taxonomy (NCBI): domain Eukaryota; kingdom Metazoa; phylum Chordata; class Aves; order Passeriformes; family Dicaeidae; genus Dicaeum; species Dicaeum eximium. Next base: position 354,928 of record VWZP01006139.1, read on the forward strand.
AATGCCAGAGGGCTGACCAAGGGCTTGCTGTTGGTCACACAAGGGTTCCAGCTCACTTGCTGTCAGCCACAAGTGCTTTGCCTTGATCTCTCAGGGATAGGGGAAAAGAAATCTGGTAAAGCGAGTGCCTGGGAGTCAGTGCTCCTGTCAAATGTCTGAAAAATGGGGTAACAAATGGGGAATGCTTAGCGTTAGGAAAGCAGGGGAATAGTTGCATTTGTGTTGCTCAAAGCTGTCAAAAGAAGCACGGAAAGAAGATGGGGATGAGGAGGCACTGGCAGAGGTTGTCCAGAGAAGCTGTGGATGCCCCAATCCCAATTCAATGCCAGGTTGGACGGGGCTCTGATCAACCTGATCCAATGGATGTGTCCCTGCCTATGGCAAGGGGGCTGGAACTACATCATCTTTATGGTCCCTTCCAACCCAAACCATTCTATGATTTTGTAAGCTATTGTCCCTCGGCTCAGACAGTTCGTACCTGGATTTCAGGAACAATGGGACCTTTCTCTGAGCAGGAAGTTGCAAAAGCAGTGAGCGGAGATGGAGAGACCACAGGGTTGGGCCGGGCGAAGTTACTGAGGTCACAGCTTGGGATCTCATTCTCTTCGTGCCTCATGACTATGGTTTCCATCACAAAGAAGCGATCCCACGGCAACCACAGCGTGTGCTCCTGGGTGATGAAGGGAGCACGCTCAAAGTGCAGGATAATGGAGATTCCACCAATGGTAACAAGATCAAAGCTGTTTTAAGAGATGGAATACAAAATTAGTGCAAGCACTACCCCATCTGTTTGTATGAACTCCCTAGCTAGGACCCCAGAAAAATAACTGCAAGAAATATCATTAGTCTCATTTTATGAACCTAAAATCTGCAGCCCAAATAGGCTTTACCTGAGTAACAGCAAGTGTCGGAGGTTCGATTCCAAGCTCAACTTTTTTTGCACGTTGTCCACATGTATATTGAAATCATACCCATCCCTTTTTTGAAACATGTTTATCTTTGTTGCTGCTTTTCTAGCACCAACATATTTTGGCCATACTTTTTTTTTTTTTTAAAGTAGTTATTATCCAAACAAATGCACAGACTGGATCAATTCACACAATGAAATAAACTATTTGGAAAGCAGTTTTTCTGACACATCCCCATATGAATTGTCTTGGTATCACTGCTAACCTGACGAATGCCTAATGCAACTCAGGGAACATGGAGAGCCCAGTCATGGACTGAGTCTAGTCTACTAGAAATACCTACATTGCAGGGAGTCTGTGTGCCACAGCACTCTGCACATCATATTTCTTGAATCTTAAACATTTACAGCAGGGCAGATGAATCACTGCCTGTGGTCTCTGACTTCACCCTAAGCTACCTCCAGCCAAGTGGAGGCTTATCTGTCTGTGTTAGTGCTGGATAACAGACAGCCTTCCAGAGCTGTGTGAAAAAATGTTACTTTGATAAGGAAAATGTTCATCCTCTGGATGTAAAGATGTCGGGATAAGGTTCTGGTGGTTTTCTTAGTTTTGTATTTAAACTTCACATCTTGCCACAGATGGAAATTTTATCAAGTACTACAGGGATATATCTACTATGTATAGACTCAAAAAAAGTGGTGTTAAGTAAGAAAGGAAAGGATTTCAACACAAATTGACGACCTCTTGTTTTTGCTCCTTTGTGTTTTTCTCACTGTCTCTTCGGTTGCAACGCCAAACGTGCTTCAGGCAAAGAAAGTTTTCTCATCCCTGCTTCTCACTTTCATGCTTGGTACTGCTGTATGACACTCTCACTGAGAGTTTATGCATGTGATCAGGCTCACTGGTTTCAGCAGAGCTGCTCATGTATTTAAAGAGCTATCAGCTGAAGTGCTTCTCTGCATGAGAACTGGGATCTGAAACACTCCAATTGCCCTAAGCCACACTTGATGCACCTTGTAAATACACAGTAAGAAAGAAGGTGAAAAAAGTATCTAAAAATTGTTTTTAAAAATTAATCGTGAGGCTTTCAGATGAGGTGCAAAAATCCCAGAGGAGCAACAGTGGGCATGAACTATTTCTAAAAAAACTCTCTGTCAAGCAATTTTTTGGAGGAACCTTTTTTATTTCATGGTTCATGGACTGAGATGCCATTCAGCAAATAGAATTATGAAAAGGTTGTTCATTAAAGAATGTTGAATTGAGTCCATGAGAGGAAGTAGAAAGCACTTCAAAAAGCCAAAGCCATGTTTATTCTACCACTCGAGTTGGGGCATCATGTTCCCAGACCTACGGAGCTTGGCTTGCAGCAGCCTGAGGAGTAACTTGCTGGCCCCTGCCAGCAAAGCTGCACCACGATTGTACCCTGATGTGAATGCTTTTAACAGTCAATTAGCATTTGGCAAGTCCTTCAGCTGGGAGGGAGATGCTTGCTCTGCATGGAGCTGGGCACTGATCGGGCCAACAGGAGGGAAGAAATAAACAGTACAAATGATGCTCAACAAGTTTTTAGGCAAGTTGGAACAGGTCTTATTTGCAAACACCCCTGCTTCATCCCTTTGGCTTCACTGAGCCTGGATCAGGGATGGGAATCTGCTGGGGGGAAACGTCTTGGCCTCTCCTGCATCCCCAAAACAGGATGCAGAAGGGAAAGCACCACCTCCATGTCAGGCTCCAGCAGCTGTGAAAACAGAACCATGCAGTATTTTTTAGCAAGCGGTGTTGGTCACAAGCTGGTTTTCCCAGAGTCCCAGAGTGCAGCTTTTAAGTTACCTTGATGAACTAAACAAAAGGTAAACCCAAAACCAAAGAGAAAAAAAATAAACCGAAAACACCTCCCAGTTTCCCCTCAGTGAAATTAAATTTAACAAAAGGAAAACTTCTGGGATTGAAGGAATTGAAGAAATTGAAGGAATTGAAGGGATTGAAGGATTGAGATAGTTTTATTTCTGTTTTTGCTGCTCATCTCTGATGTATTTTTTATCACTCTGTAAAAATCATACTTGTACAGTCATTTTGTTGTTTTTCTTTAAAGACTCTGGAGACACAAGCCAAAGGATGAAATTATCTATTTATCCAAAGCAAGCTCAAAAAAATAAAAACCCCACAGGAAAGTGTAACCCTTTCTCCTCTCTCTTCTCTGAAAGTTTATGTTTTTGGTATTTCTGAGAAAGCTATGCCAAAGCTGCTGAATGCAATATGGAAAAAGTCTGGAGACTTTCTTGCTGCTTTATTAACACTGTTCCTACAACCCAGGTATACTGAGGACTTGCAGCCTCTCTAAACTACCACTATAATCAAATTTAAAGCTTTATTTAAAAATGTGGTTTATAATCCAGTACTGATACTTTGAACTGTCTGTTAATTATGCTTTACAGAGAAATGCATACAACAGGGTAGTTTGAGAGTTGTCATTTTATATTCATGCCTTGTTATATAAACAAAGTCTCTGTTGCAGTAATTAAGCTAAAAACACATGAAAGCTTTGAAGTTATAGAAGTTTTGCTCAGTCTAAGTAAAGTGACTTAAACAGGACCAGGGTTTCACTATTTCAGGCTGTATCTGAGCAATGTTATAAGAGAGACCTGGAATACAGTGAACCCCCTTAGAGAAGTGAAAATTTTAGTTCACTGTAATTCTAAAACTGAAATTTTACTTACTCATTTGGAAACTTTGTCATGCCAAAAAGAAACCCCAAAACCCCCAAACTTGGAGCAACAAAATTAGCTTAGGAACCAATCTAGTTAAACTGATGCAGTTGTATCTATAAATTCCCTTTACTTTAAAACCCCAGTTATTTCCCTGCTATCAGTAAACCGATTTACTAAATCAAATTAAGGCAACTCAGTGCACATTTTCAAGAATAGATATTCCTATGGTGAATATGCCAAATAATAAACCTGCTGAGTTTTATGGAGTTATCTCATGACCCCTGGAACAAGGTAACTGCTTGCATGTGTGTTCCCATTTATTCTCCAAACCAGAATGACACTGAAGATGGGAGAGATGACTCTGTATGACTGTACACTGCTCTGACTGGAAATGCATGCAGCCTGCTACTGTAGGTCAAGAGAACTTGCTTCTTGCCTAAGAGCATCAATTTCTTAAAGTTGACTCAATCACATGAAAACTTTGCTGTACAAAAGCTGATGAGACATGCTCTATTAAAAAAAATTACTCAAACCCATAAAAAAGATAATAGAAACTGGAATAGCATGAATTCTTTACATGGTTTTGAAAGTGCTTTACAAATAGTATTAAATAAATACTATAAAAATCAGGAAGGAACACAAGTAAATATTAACTCCCTTTCACTGGCTGGTTCACTGGCCTAGGAAAGTCAAGAGCTGCATCTAATGGTACCCACTAAATCAGAAGTAAGGCTGGGATTAGAAGTTAGGGATGTCTGACAACATCTTCTGGCCTGACAAATTTTAGCTTGAATGGTTTTATATAGTTCAAGGTAATTTACAGACCACTGAGGAAATCACTGGACTCAAGGACAGATTTCATGGGACTTTGAGTGACCTGGTCTAGTGGGAGCTGTCCCTGCTCATGGCAGGGGAATTGGAACCAGATGATCTTTAAGGTTGCTTCCAATCCAAACCATTCCATGGTTCTATGGATTTTGGTGTTCTTTAACTTGTCTTTAACTACTTTAAGTAGTTTTTGTCCATAGGGTACCTACAGAGTACACAGATGCACTTATGTGCCTGTTCATTTGAGAAAATACCTGCATGTATCCCTTAGCCAAGTTGGAAGGTATATTCATTATTCTGGAGGCTCAGCACTGCAACTAGACAATTTATTTAATGTTTGTGCACCAGGTTTCTGTAGAAGCAGATTGACTTGAGAGGAAGGTGAAGAAAGTGAAATCAGAAGAGCTGACACCACAGAGTGTGGGGTTACACTGACCCCCACCAGCTGCCTACAGAAATCACAGCTTTAGGATGAATCCCACTTGGTCACAGATTCCTTGCTCTGAGACAGCTGATATCTGTCATTTTTATCACTTAGAGCTGAGTATCTGCTGGGGGCTGACTCAGCAAACTGCAGCCCTGAGCTCCTTGAAACTAATTTAGCTTCTGGAGGCTGGCAGCCACTCCAAGGAACCAGGAGTCCACCGAAGCCTGGCAGAGCATACTGATGCTCTGGCTGCATTGCTTTCTGCCCTGTGCTCCTGCTCAGCTGGACCTTGGGAAGGACATAGCATGGAAGGAGCATCCCTAGCTTGAACTTCTAGTAGAAGTAGATTTATACCAGGGGGAGTTTACCTTTCACCACCCAAGAATCAGAAATAAATAGCTGCTTGAATATTACAAAAGTCTGGAGCCTTGATAGCATCACTCACCTCCATGCTCTGTCCCTTTAGCTTACATGTTTGCTGGCTAGAGGTCCAGTTTACAATACAGCCCCTCTGTGCTAGGTACAGCACAACTGCAATGCAAAGAAATGGTTTCTTTCCTCAAAGTACTTGTATTCTAAATGAATGATTACACCCAGCAGATGGGTGTTGTACCCATACAAGGAAACAGACAGAACAAAAGGTTATGATAGGCATTGCTGTCCAGGAACCTTTGAGTCATATTTATCTGTTCTACTGGACACAGATTTTGTGCTGGTCCATACACAGCAAGCTGATCACGAGAGTGTGGTTTGGATCCCACTTTCCCACAAAGTAGGTTCAGTAAGGTTGCTAGAGATACCCTTAAGCACAAATGTTCAAATTTTCTCCTTTTTGCAGTACTGCCTAAGCCAGTGGCAATAAGAAGACACCAGCTCCAGGGGTGCCCTTTTTCTGGAATGCCTCTTTATCATCTGCATTTTATTGTCGTAACATTGAAGAGCTGGAGCATCACCTGGAAAGTCTCCTAGTCCCCATCAGTGTTACAGCAGGTGCAAACATCCCTGAGTGTGAACAGGACAGCATCAAGCACACACTGCTAGCACATGTTCCTCTTTTTCACTACAATTCTATCTGTTTCTCTGGCCAATTTAAATGAAAGTTGTGGATTGGAGAGGTGCTAAAATCCATAAATCCTCTCCCAAGTTCTAGTGGTTAGTAGTCAATACGTAGAGCACATGCAGCTGGAACCCCTTCTGTTACATTTTTGTTCTTAAAAGAAAGGGAGCCAATTAGCACTGACTAACAAAACAGAAGATGAAAGACATTCCCAATTTGCACTGCTTTTGTTTTGGTTTGAGCATGATTACTCAGATTTTGCCTCTAACACAACCGTAATCTTAATGACTTCTTCCTAATAATTTCAACATGAATTAGCAAGAATAGAGCTGCTGGGAGCAGGAGACATCTTTTTTTATATGCATGGGCACTGCATTATCAAATTTCTGGCTAAAGATTCTAGGTGATATCATTAAGTTAATAATAATAAATAATGGGGAGAGGAGAGGAGACTCGAGGAGAGGAGACTCGAGGAGACTCGAGAAGAGAAGAGAAGAGAAGAGAAGAGAAGAGAAGAGAAGAGAAGAGAAGAGAAGAGAAGAGAGGCGAGGCTATTCATTTGTTAGGGAAGTACAAGGATCATCAAGTCCAGCTGCCTTACCAGTTCAGGGCAGATCAAATTAAACCACATTGGTAAAGGTTTGGGGCATAGAACATCTCTAGGAGTGTTAAGGTTACATTTGGTGCAGGTAACTTGGTGTGCAACTGCAGTGTGAGCTGCAATTGAGCTGCTTGGGGGGCAGGAGGCCAAGCCAAAGCCTGAAGCAAGAGGCAGGGAACTGCTGAGTGACCACATGGAGAGACGACAGGAGCCAATGACTCCAGACTCTCCCATGCTTAGACTGTGAGAGGATAAAAGCCCAAATTTTCCTTTGTCCAGGGTCCCTCCTTGCAGCCACCAGCTTGTTATTTAGTTATTGCACCAAGATTAAATGTTCTAGGGATCTGTATATCTGAGATACTGCTATAGGAAACCTGAGGTGTAGTGGGTGAGGAACCCTGCTGTGACTGTGTGAGTGTGGGGGGTGGCTTCGAAGGGGCCTCAGTCCCAGCTCAGGTGGTGCGAGTGTGACTGCCGGAGCGGCTCCTGGAGGGTTGGACAGGGAAGTTTCCTTAACTGGAAGCCTGTTTCAGTGTCTAAGCAACCTGCCAGTTAAGAAATGTTTCTTCATGTCCAGTCTAAATCTCCCCTGGTGCAGTTTTGAACCATTCCCATGAATCCTATCAGTGGATACCAAGGAGGTGAGCTCAGCACTTCCCTCTCCACCCCCCCCCCTCCGCCATGTAGGAAGCACTGAGGTCACCCTTCAAGCCTCCTTTCCTCTGAACTGCAGAGACTCTGAGTCCTCAGATGCTGCTCACAGGATATTCCTTCCAGTCTTGGTCACCACTTTCTTGCTCTCCTCTGGACGCATTAAGGGACCTGAACACCTTTCTTAACTTGTGGGGCCCAGAACTGCTCGCAGTGCTCTGGGTGAGGCTGCACCAACACTGGATACAGCAGGACAACAAGGTCCTTCACTGACAACCTTTTTGACTTGCTGGTCATGCTTGATACCCCCACAGGATGGGGTTTGCCCTCTTGGCTGCCAAGACACACTGCTCTAACAGCTTCTATTCAGCTGCTGCTGGCCAGCATCCCCAGATCCCTGTCTGCAGAGCTGCTCTCCAGCCACTCCTCTCCCAGTTTATTCTTGTGCCTGGTGTTACTCTGTTCCAGGTGCAGAAAATCCAGCATTTTGACTTTTTAAAATTTATCCCATGCATCACAGCCCAATGCTCCAATATATCTAGATCCCTCTGCAAGGTCTCTTGTCACTCAGGAGTATCAAGAGCACCTCCCAGTTTGGTACCATCAGTATCTTGCTAATGGTGCATTCAACTCCTGCCTCCAGGCCATTGATAAATACACTGAACAAGATTGGCCCTGGAATTGAACAGCAAAGAACAGCACTGGGGACTGGCCACCAGACAGACATAGCCCCAAAACAACCAACAATAATGCACCAACATCTTCAAAAGGCATGAAAAATAAACGTGCTCTTGGCAGGAGTTTCTCTTCAGTGGCCATGGCAATAACGCTGTTACTGCTGCTTGAACACTGTAAATCCCATACAGACATCCTACCTGCCATCTTGTCTGCTGATTGTGTATCCAAACAGAGGATTGTTGACAAAGCTGATGTTCACTCCAACTAGAGGGGTCCCATCTGCTGTCATCACCTGGCCTCGAATCACACATGCATGTCTGTAAGGAGAAAAATGATAAGAAAGTCTTTTTAACAAATGCAGTTTTTTCCTCTGTTAATGTGGTTGGGAATTCCCATGGATTAGAAAGCCAAGGCCTTTATAACCTGTAAAGCTGGAGGCCATGCTGTGTGTTTTGATGATGGGATGCTGTCCTTGAAGGCTTTCTCAGGCATTGTGTAAAAACCTTGGATGCTCAAAGTGAGGTTTACAATTACACTACTATATAAAAGCAACTGCTGCAGCATATACTTCATTAAGTATAAATTTTTGTAGGATTCACAACATCACACTGGAATTTCACAGAATCACAGAATCTCCTGAGATGGAAGGGACTCACAAGGATCACTGAGTCTGGCTCCTGGTCCTGCACAGAACATCCCTCAGATCATACCATGTTCCTGAAAGTGTTGTCTGAACACTCCTGCAACTCTGGCAGGCTCAGGGCTGTGACACCTCCACAGGAGCCTGTTCCAGTGCCCAACCACCCTCTGAGTGAAGAACTTTTTTCTAACAGCCAGTAGTGTCTTAACAGTATTGCCCTAATTAAAAACAAGGTGCATTTTAAAATCAAAGTGAACAGAAAATCACCATGCAGTACACAGACATATTTAAGGCACGAAAGCCACAGAAGATCCTGACCAAGGCTTGGCAGCTCATTTCTTTCCCATTTGGGAAAACCATGACAGAAAATTTGCCGGGTTCAGAAAGCTTCCTTACTATCTTCCTGGGGAGCTGAGCACACTAATAGGATGGGCTTTTTCTTTCCAAGTTTGGTAGATTGCACCATTTTATAGGCTACATCTATTACAACTACTCTGTGATCTGTAATATGCTCTTTTATCTAAGGATTTCAAGGACCTTTACAAACACTGATTAATACAGCCAGATTGGTATTTTACAGAGAGAGGAAATAAAACATGGAATGATTTTCAGTTGTCCAAGGTCAGTCAGAAAACCTGCAGTAAAGCCAAAGACAAATTTTCTTGGTTCTCATTCCAAAGTCTGTTTCCAGACTTCTAAGTCATTACTACATTGCTACCTTAGGAGCTTCCCATAAAGACAAAACATCACATGTCTGCGAGAGTGTCTGAACCCAATTTTTGGCTGAAGGTAACTATTTTTCTGAGCAGCAACAGCAAATTGTAGTGTCAGTGTGCTAACGTGACCCAATGAATAATTTTTCTAAGTGCTGTCCTGCTGGAGAGCAGAGATTGAAAGCCAATGTTTCTCCAGGTGCAGAACCAGATCTCAGCTAGAGTAAATCATCCCAGCTGCACTTCAATGGAGCAATGGTGCTTTGCTGGTTCACTGAGGCAAAGGATGATTTCTGCAATGTTTTGTAAAGATGATTTCATAAACACAGATCATTAGGGAAAGAGCCAGTTATTTTCTTATAGTCCACCTAAAAATCTGAAATTGTATAATGCAAGGAGATGAAGTATAACTTCTATTTAATAAAGGCTGCACAATTTTTACATTCCACAATACAGCAAACAGACCATTTGCCAGGGAGTCTTAAACAAAATTCCTGCTGATCTAAATTGAGAGCTCCAATATTATCAAAAATTACCGCAGCAATGCCAAAATGTGTCTGCAATCGAAGATGTGACTATATTCATATATAATTTTGGAATAGGTCATAAGAAAATTAGATGCTGGAAATTATTTTTATGTCATTGAGTTTTCTCTGATGTATTATCACTGACTTCTTAGGAGTCGTGTAGGAAAAGACTTGGACCAAGTTTGGAGCTAATAATCCAACAATCCTAAAATGGTTTGGGCTGGAAGGGATATTAAAGATCATCTAGTTCCAAACTGCCTGCCTTCCACTAGACTGGTTTACTCAGAGCCCCATCTAACTTAGCCTTGAACATTTTCATGGATAGGGCTAATGGGGGGAAGAACATCCTTAATACTTTGCTTCTCCCATTAAGGACTCTAACTCAGCTTTCCATATAGAACAACTATGGAAAACCATAATCCAGTACAGTATTATGCACATCACTCTCTAACACACAGGTAGAGCATAACTTGAAAGGATCATGATGCCACAGAATATGCTTGGAAAAATGTCAATGCTTGGAATTAACCCAATGAAGCCAACGGGTCACCATCTGCAGCGCAATTTTTGCGTAAAGTGAATGTATCTGAGCGCATTTCTGAGACAACAGCAGAACCTAGGATTTCTCTTCCCAGTTTTCATGATCTGCTCCACTCTGCCCCATCTTCTTTTCCATTCTTCAGAGAGACCAGATGATGGGTTTGAAACTGCCTTCTCTCAGCTTCTCATCAAATGGGCTGAATATTTTGTAGAAGACAAGGAATCACTGCAAACTATTTCATTAATACTGAGACCTGAGTACAAAAGAACTGGTTTTCTCTACCACATATTCAAGTAAACACTGCAACTACAAATGTTTTAAAATTATAAGAACAAGATCATACATTTCTGGGAACTCAAGAAACACACTTCCACCTGTTCTTTTTTCTTCCAAGAGGTCAAAGCAAGTAAAGAAAAAAATACATGCTGCAGGTGTCTCTCCTGCTGCCCTACACACAACACACTTCCAGGCAGTTTTAAAGTTCTAAGTAACAGTGCAAGCAGACTGGCCTAGATCCTGATCTAGACCCTCTGCTCAGTAGATGGGGGATGTGCTTTATATCCGTGCACAAGCATCTGCTCCGTTACGTATCACTGACAACTATTTCTACAACAAGCACCAGCACAAGGTGGACAAACAGCGAGCTTCCTCTCACCTTGGCAGCTGTAGCAAATGCATTTGACACCCCACCTTTGGAAAGAGACCTAGTTCCCGTGCTGGCTGATGCCTCCCAGCACTCATCCAGCTCCGCTAGCACACCTACCTGCTCACAGACTTGGAGGCTGTCTCTTCTCAGAGAGCAGCTCATCAGCAAACCCAGCTGCATCCCCACCGTCCTGAGGACCATAACCATTGCTTTATTTCCATGCTTTAAGGAAAGATGTTACCACTAAGGGGACATAATTCCCAACCCACAGTGATAAAAAGAAGCTGGAGCAAGATGCATGAATCTGAATCCATTTAAAATAGATAGAGATGGAAACTGGAGGAAAACTCAAGCCCAGGCTGTCCCTGATGAGTCTTAAATCTTCTGCTTCCTTGGGTGGTAACATTTGCCCCACTTGAATAAAACACAGTGCATTGGAAGCAGCTGGCTTCTCTAGTGTTAACATGTCCTTTCTGGAGGCAAGATTGAGTGTCTACAATGCCCCAAGCCCCCCAGGAACCTGGTTAATGCTAATTTAGTCAGCTATTTCCTTCAGTTGACCTTGGTCTAAATGCAATTACCCTGCAAAGAAGTTAAGTGGTACTGCTAAGATGCTCAGCTCTGCTAGAAGGTCTCCAAATACATTTACATAAAATTATCTCTCATGTTAATAGAAGAGATTTATTCCATCAGTCCAGGCCTGCTAGTTCAGAGTGTTTTCTGCAGTTGAACAAAATTCAATTTCTTGTAGCCTGAGCCTCATCTTTTCATTAAATTATTAATAGATTCCACCTATTGCCTCTGGTTTTTGGTTTGTTTTGTTTCCTTCACTACTGTTACATGACACTGTATGGATTCATGTTTTACAAGGAAAAGCAGTCTCCATTTTTCCTCTTTTTTTAAATAGACTTCTCCTTTTACATTTTTTTTATTTGTCCATAAAAACTTGCTTGAAAGACCAAATCATTGTCAAAATGTTATTTACAATGCCAGATGGTGTATCAGACAATTTTACACTGTTGCTTTGTGAAGTTATCCTTTTTTCCCAAGAAAATTAAATTAAGTCTTTCTGGTAAGATCTGGGCCACAGTGGCAAAACAGACAGGGGTACACCGATGCCTTTACGTTCCTATTGCTCAGAGACAAATAAAATTTGACAGACTGTCAACAAAATTCAAGCAGACCAAACCAGCCTTAGAACAGAAGCCAGAAAAGTAAATTCCACAAAAGCCATTTCACCTCATGGGAGCACATTAAACATTTGTCTTTAATACTAACTCTGATCCAATCTCTCACAACCTAGACACTGGTCCTTCTTTACTCACAAATTTTTGACAGTTTTCTGGTGACACTGTGCTTGGCATTTGGAAATAAGGGAAAAATATTGTTTCTGCTAAGCATTTTTCACTGTATGAAGAAAACTCCATGCATCCTAAATCCCACTTTTTCTGCAATAGATGTCTATTCTTTCCTTGACTGAGGACAGGCGCCACGGGAAATCTCACTCTGGTTAATTTCTGTTGCTGCTCAAAATACTTCCAACATACCTCATTGGACCATCTTGTTTAAAGGTTTCAGTGTGTGAAAATGGTCATCATGACTGCTTAGCCATCCTCAGCCAAGTTATTAATAACAAGTATTTTAACTTGACATTATAAATATTTTTGAACTTACCACTTTCATATTTTATTGGTATATATAAATATACACACGCGTATATAGGATTTATCCTTCTGCTTAAGAAAAAACTTTGACAGAGCTGCATAGAACAAAAATCCAGAAAGTTATAGTTCATTGGGAAAATGTTATTAATGAAAAATAATCTATATAATACAACCTTTCTGTGTGACACCAGTCATGTCAGCCAGTCTATTTATGTATCTTTACTGCACCTGCAAAGTAACAATCCCCTCCTTACAGAGACACAAGAAGAGTAATTGTAGGAATCTGATAATCCCTTTGCACAGGGCTTTTTACATTTTCATGGCACTCATCTGTGATCTGCTCAGTCTGACAAGTGCCTAGAAGTACAGATGTGCTACAATCTCTTGTCTTTAGCCTTGGCTATGGCCTTTTTGCTCCAGAGTAAGAGAGGATAAAGCAAAATGTACCTCGTCCATTTTGGGTTGAATGCACCTGTCTAATGTTAAACAACCTCAGGGCAGTCTTGTACCAGGACAGACAGAGCACTTGGTAGAATGCCAGGTAAAAGCTAAGGGCATCATGATCAAACACACAGACACACAGAAAACGCCTGAGCTGGCAGATGAAGGACAAAAGAAGAAGAGGAAAGATCAGAACACAGAGACGTTCAAGTTCATTGCTTGTGGCAGTATTTCCCTCAAAAGCTGTCTGTAAAAACAGCCCTGCCCACTTGCCTCTTAACTGTGGAGAAAAACCTCCTGACAGTCTTTCCTTGAACTAAGTAAATCCGTCTGACTTTTTTAGTTCAGTTTAGTTGTAAGAAAAGCTTAAAGTCAAAACCTATCTAGTACTCTTAGCTGTCATCTGAATTAAGGAATTAAGGTAAGGAAAAAGAATGCAAATGATCCTTCTGAAGGTCTCCTTGATAAAAAGAAAAAAGGCAGACTTTTATATAGGAAATGAAAATTGAAGAGAAGTCATCCAGAAAGACCCCCACACTATCACGGACAGCACAAGTGAGTTTCTGAAAGGGTTTGGCACATGTTGGGCAGCTGGGATACAATCCTGCTGGATTTAGCAGGGCTTGATGCAACAGGACATGGAATAATGGTTCTAAACGAGAAGAGGGTATATTCACACCAGATTTAAGGAAGAAGCAGCTTATGATAAGGATGGCAGAACACTGGCACAGGCTGTGTGGAGAGGTCATGGTTGCCCCATCCCAGGAAACATTCAAGGCCAAGTTGGATGGGGCTTTGAGCGACCTGATACTGAGCTGAAGATGTCCCTTCTCATGGCAGGGGCTAGGTGGCCTTTAAAGGCTCCTTTCACCTCAAAATATTCTATGATTCTGAATAACTGCTTAGGCTCTTTCGAGGAGTTTGCACTAAGGGAAGCACCAGAATGCTGGTGTCAGTGTGACAAAGGGACTAAGTGCACTAACATCTGGCCATATCCCGAATGGGGACCTGCTAAGTGGCACTGACAGACGTGGCTTGGAACAGATCCTGCAGTTTTGCTTTGTGAGCTGCTCATGGAATAGGGACCTTAGAGAAGGAGAATGGGTGACAAAGAGCAAAGTTTTTAAGAGCCCTGAAGAGAATCAGTAAAAGAAAGTCAATTCTAACTTGTTTGCAGCAAGAAACTGCACTTGCCCTGTTTGTTTAACCTACTCAGTGAAGGTACTTAAAAGGTCTAATCTCTGAAGGATCAGAAGATGCTGATGGTTATGTGGGCATGGTCCTTAGCTGTTAACCTTTTGCTAGAAGCCTTCTACAGTATTTAGATATTCCATGAAAGACACAGCAAAGTCAAGTGAATGAAAAGCTCCAGTGAATACCCATTACTTAAATTATCTGAAGGACAGGGGAAAAAGCCACATAATGCTCAGATACTTTTATAAATGTGGCTAATGAAATTGGTATTTGAAGTCAAAAAAGAAGTGCTTATTAATCAATATTTATAATAACATCTCTAGATGCAGATTTTATTCTTACTGCTTCTTTAGATCTGGTCTAAGTTAACAGTAACAAACCAGTGAGTCTTTTTCATCTGATATTTTTAATATACGTGGAAGGACTTGGTTTTGTGACCAATTTTTCTTCAGTTTCTTAGGCACCCCACTGCGTGCACCTGACTCCATTCTGCTTGGTGAAGACTTATATACTGATGGCTCTTTAACATCTCCTTGACCATCATCTTTTTTTCAGCAGTATTAGTGACTGTGGGTTGTAGCTCCTCCAAAAGGAAAAGGAGATATCTTTATTGCATGACAGCTTGGTAACAAAATGTAATATCCTTTGAGGACCACTTACCTCTTCTAGAAACTCCATGATCATTGCTCTCACAAGAATTCCCTATTAGCTCCCTTCTTGAAAGACTCAGGCCCTTACTGCTTTGAATACTTCTCCCAGGAATTGAACATTATTCACCTTCTCGATGTGTGTCCTTTCTCTTTATGACAGCACAATCTTCTTCTCTGATCTGCCAAGCAATCTGGCCACTCTTGGAAAGAGATGCCACTCCTGCCATCCAGAGCATCTTGTGTCTCTATGCCTCATTGACTCACTATTTTTACACCTCAAGATTTCTCAGTTGAGCTATAATGGTAAGGTGGGAGGGTAAGGGATATGGGAAGGCTACTCAGCAGAGGAAAAGATGCTGATGACATCTGTGAAATTGTAAAACTGGCTCCAACTATTTAAATGAAAGTTTTTTAGAACAGAGTTTTATAGGAAATGCAACACATAATAAAGTTGGGCTGTGCTTTACTGCAAAGTTTCAGTAAAGAATCCTTTCACTCACAGTGTGATTGACCAATGCTTTAGGAGTTGATGACTCTCTCCTTTTCTCCAGTAAAACCGAAGAAACACTCTCTTGCTTTGCATAAGATAGCAAAGAAACAGAATCACACTCATATTTTTTTTAGGTCTGTACAATCCAAATAAAGTGTCCAGTAATACATAAAGTGCAAGATAATTTTTACACCTAATACTAAATTATGCTTATTTCAAGATTCTTCAGAAGTAATTTTATAGCCATCATTTCTATGAGAGATAAAGACTTTATGCTGCAAGAACTTTCAGAAATGAACAGTGTATTCATGTCAAGTCTTCACTAAAAATGTCTGCAGAACTTAGTAGCTCCATATTATTACGGTATTTTACATCTGGTATTTATTTTGTAAGATCTGGCCACATATTCAGCTCTGCAGAAGAACAGGAATAAAAGCACTGCCTTTCATTGAATCTGAGGCACCATGAAAACAAAACCGAGCAGAAGAGGAGGAAAAATACATTATTTCCAGGTTAATTACAAAATGATCTCTCTTTTGATGATCATAGATAAAGTTCTTTAACTACATATAAACTGTCTGATAGATTCGTAACGATCAAAAGGAATTAGGCAAAAAATATCCAATAAAACAGAAAAGATTTTATGTTTGGGATTATAAAACTGCTTTTTTTTATATAGTAAGTTTTAACCAATTTAGCAAATAAATATCACACTCAAAGGACAGACTCTTCCTGATATGGCAGCTTTTTTCAGAGGACAGTAAATTAAGTACTGAATAAATATTCATCAAATATCTACGTGCAGATCCAAGAGAATGCATCAACACTTACACCATAGTTTAGACTCCTAAATCCAAAAGTGCACATCAGTACCTCTGTAATCTGGGAGGTACTTAAATTTCAAGCCTTCAAAGCTTGCAAGCATGAAAAAAACTCCTCATGAGCTGTTTTCTGCACACTCCAAGAGCTCCTAGGGACACAGGTATCACCTGAGACCTTTTAATTCCAGGTGCAGGATGGTGCAATGTTTCTATCAGCTGCCTCGCTGGGCCTTGGAAGCATGCCCAAATCACATGAGGAAGATCCTACTCCTTCCTTTGTGCTTGGTCATAAATAGTTAATGTTTTAAAAATATTTTTTAAAAGCTGCAGCCCAGTTTCTCTAATGACTGTACACAGGACTTACAGAATTACACAATCATTAAGGTTGGACAAGATCTCGAAGATCACTGAGTCCAACCAAATTCCTTTTACTGACAGTTACCAAAGAGGAATACAATTACATCATGGTTACACTATCTATGTTTTGGAAAAGAACATAAATATGGACAGGAGCTTTGCTTTCATGAAGTCTTGCAGGTACAAATTCCACAAAAAAAAGCTACACCTGGGAGGTTTTGATTCTTTGACCTCTAACTTTGTCTTCAACTAAAGAAGTGTTTCTTATGTCACTGTATCAAAATTACACTTTTCTTGATGGAAAAACACAGAAAAGATAGAGCACCTTGGTTTCCTCGGGAAGAAACCTCAGAAACATCTACTGGGGTGAAACCACAGCCCTCCATGAATGGGACAAAACGAGTGAAAAGAAAAGAGAAGATGCTTTGAACATATGCATAGAATCAGAGAATGGTTTGTGTTGGAAGGGACATTAAAGACCATCCAGCTCCAACCCCCTTCCATGGGAAGGGACGCCTACCACTAAATCAGATTGCTCAGAGCCCCATCCAACTTGACCTTGAATACTTCCAGGTAGCCACAGCTTCTCTGGGCAAACTCCCTCAAGGATACTAAGAAAACATAGTAATATTCTTCAAAATCACTCAGGACTGACAGGATAGACTACCAAAACATCCTGAAAAAACATCTCGATCCCCCACTATTTTCTTAGCTCTTCTTTGGCCATGTTCAATATTCACAGTTTTGGTTTTGATGGGTCTTGGGACCAATGCAATTTAACTCTCTGACAATAAACCCCACTTATTTATTTATTCACAGTAAAACAGTGCACACAGGCATTTGTCTCTCTGAGTTTCTAACTGTGCTGTGTAACCCTCTCCACCTGGATCAGTAAGGTACATTGCTCTGCCTGGGACACAGAGGGGACACAGGAAGGTTGAGTGACATGTTTACAGATACCTTGTCACTCAGTAGTGGGGAAAAATGTACAAACTTAATTCTGATCAGAATTTTAAATCATCAAAACCAACTTTGTACGTAGACCACTGACCTGAGGGCAATCAGGGACTACTCTTGTAGCTAATAACAAATCTGCTCTCTGATGTTTCATGTAACTCAGATGGTTATTTCTAGCTGCCCAAGTAATCAGAACAGGTTGATACTACTGGCAGCAAGTAGATATACACAATCTGTCACAAAAAAGGAGGGGTATAAAACACACTTACTTCAAAACTGACTGATTTGAAATTTTCTTTACAAAAGCACAAATTCTACATATTGTTTTCTGAGGCACTTTAACCTATGCCAACACTTACCATAAAAGATTGTGGATCAGGACTTCAGCCTGTTCTTGCTATTTTATGACACTGTCCCTCAAAAGAGAATAAATGTATCAGGTGTCCTACTTTATAGTCAACTTATTGACACCACTTCATCTTGTGCTGCTCCTTATGGTGATGGACTACTAAGAATGGCTTACAAACAACAAAGGTAACAGTACGAGTAAGTGGTTTCAAAATCAATACAAGAACGACCAAGTAGTAGAGGAGTACTTGTTATCTGCTCATCAAAATGATGTGAAAAGACATTCTTTGCATTCAAAATTTAATTTAGCTACTTTCTTTATCATTATAAACACTCATTTCAATATGGGCAATGATTATTTTTTCTTCCCAAACATGAATAATATATAATTGCTGGTATTTGGGAAGAGACAATGTCTTTGCTTTTATCCATCAGGGTAATTTATCATTGTCTTTCTTTTTCTTCTGCACTGGTGAGAGAGCTTGTCAGCTCAGCTTGTTCTTAAAAAGCCAGAGTGTAATTCAATAATAAATTCACTGAAAAGCTAGCTGTCACGAGACATTTGTTTATTTGTATCCATTAGGTGATCTGCACTGCTGTTCTCTCTGAAGAGTGGCTAAGCTGTGGTTTTGAAGCTCAGGAAATATATTGCAGAGATATTCAGTCACCTCCTTCACACTGCTGCCACTTCTGCACAGGCCACACAGGGATGCAAACGTGCCCGGGTTCCCCCAGGGTGATAATCAGCCAGCCATGAGCTAGTGAAGCCCAGAGGAGCAGGCTGCAATTCCTAACCTGAATGGTGAGTGTGCCTGTGCCACTGGTGCCCATGCAGGACACCAAACACCCAGGACACAGAGACCCATGCCACCTCTGTATTGCCTGCTCACAGCAAATGACACGGATCCAACTCCAATCCTCCCCCATGAGGATGATGGCGTTGAGACAGGAAGATGCAGGCAATTCTATGAACAGCAGTCTACAGTCCTGATCTATGCCAAGAAGGAGATGACTTCATGAATCATCCCAGCAGCAATGGCAGAGGGTTGCCCTAAAGCAGATGCTGCAGCCCTCCATAAGAATAACTCCCTTCTGTCAGACAAAGTTTTAAGCTAGCAGCTGGAAGTTCATCTTGCCCTCAGTGGCTGCTGTGATTTTTACAGAGACACTGAGCAGCTCCATGGATAACAGGGATAATATCACATGTCTATTGTAAAAGCAAATGGTGGGGTTTCAGAGACAATGCTACTGAATAAAGGGCATATCCACACATGCAAACACAGGCAGTCCTGCCTGTCCAGACTAACTGGATCCCAGATGGTCCCAGACCATGCTTCCCCACATATCAGTCACTGACTGCTGCTGAAGCACTGTCATTTCCAGGGTGACCAGAGGTGCTGTTCAAGAGTCCAGCTTTCTGTGTGGTGAAACAGGCAATTGAAACTACAGAGAGAAGCCAAATAAGCAGAAAACCCTTGCAATGGTTGAGTTTATCCAGGTCTATAGGATCTTAAAGAACTAACAGAAACATGTGATGTCTTTTAAAATCCCAAAAGAGTAGTGGCATTTTCAACAACCCAACACTCTCAGCAGCCTGGACCAGGTGCTGACTGAGGGGAAAATATACCCTTTGTTGAAGTTGTTCAATGTTACTTGCAATCACTCTTGTGAATCAAGATACTTAACTTGAGAGATGCAATACAATCACAGGTTCAGGTGACATATCTGTAGATCATATTTAATGGTATATACCCTATGCTGATAATTTGAGAATGGAAACCTCACAAATCATTGCCACCTCTATATGATTCTTCATCCTAACTTAAACATAACAAGTCTTATAACTTCCACTGCATTTAATCAAAAGCAGTCATTAAAACCCTTCCTATTGATCTGAATCTTTGCATTCCCTCACTCCAGTAACCTACACACAAGACAAACATTTATGTTGGCAGTGCTCCTTTTGAATTCTGAATCTTTCCTTAGCAGCACATCTACAGATGCAGGTCCTTCAGAAGTAGGTCCTTCCTACATAGAGATCTATCATCAGACCTATGAAACACGTAACTTCTGTAAGAATTTATGTGACTCTAAATGACACATTCTTTCTGTTGGTCCTCTGCTGGCACTCTCAGAAAAAATTCACTATATAATCAGAATCACTATTTAATCAGACATTCCCACTATTTTCCCCCAGCTCTGTATGCTCTCGAGTGCAAGCAGCCCTTAAAGAGAAGCTGTGATTTTTTTTTTTTAAATTGGACAAATATGAAAATTCCTACAGTTCATTAGCTGTATGGAAAGTTCACTAAACATAGATGTGTGTATACCAAAACTCCTGCCTGTCAGAATGGATATATTTGGACTTGGTAACAGAGTTCTCTGTGGAAATGCTGAGGAATTGCTACCCTGAATACATCAGAAAAATGAAATGGTGAGCATAATCTACTTCATATTCTGAAGCCTGATTTTACAGCAAAAAATCACAACTAGTCCAGACTGTTCAGTATCTAGTACCTGGGGTCTTCAGAATGCCAATGAAGGAAAACAATTTGCAACATAATAAGTGTTTGGTTATAATCTGAGTCACTGTTGTCAGCTTTCTTGGACCCTGAAGACTTGGAAGCAAGAAGTATACGGGAAAATACCACAACAGGCTGATTTCCTAACACTGCTGTGATGATGACGTCAGCCTGCAGACTTTCAAAAAAGGCAATATATGGGAGCTGGTACCCAAGAGATGCTGGCAATGTCCCTCCATGAAAAGCATTAGGCCAGATCTAGAGGGGCCTGAGAGGCCAGTAGAAATGTAAGTGCTGAAATAAATGCCCACACAAACATGAGGGTTGTATATTTTCAGTGCCAACCTATTAACTGCTGTGTGTGGGAAAGCTGAAAGTAAGCAGTTCATGACTGGGTGGAGCTCAACAGAGTTCAAACCTAAGTGTTGAGAGCCACCTCCAAACGTAAGTGTTGAGGATCAGGGTCACTACTTCTGAAAGGCAACATTCAAGGCTGACACTGAATGATCTAGGAATTTGACACTCTGGTTACCCTGGTACAAGAAATGATTTTCAGGGATGACCAGCCCTGACAGACAGGAATATACTTAAACCAATTGCTGAGATGCAGTCACAGAAGTGAACTGCTATGTTTTGTTTCCCAGCTCCTGTTTCTTGATGGTGACTGCAGTGATAAAGAATTTCTTGATTTTAAAATCAGTCTATATTCAACCTGATGGCTTATATTGCAAATCACTCTAACACTCTAACACCCTCCCTAGAAGGTATGATTTTTCTCAGTTCTTTTGAGGTCTCTAATATTCACGCTATAAATTGCAAATAGCATTCTAGTTTCCTTCTCTTTTGTCTCTGTGAAAGGAAGATCTGTCTCTGCTCTTTAGGAGATACTTGTGCACAATGTCAGTCACTTCATCTAGAAGAGCTAAATGGATGCCTTTCACTCCCTGAAATAAGAAAAGTGAGGAAACATGCAGCTGCTTGTATGTGTTGGGAGAGAAGCACCTTGCCTTACTGGCTGGAAGGAAATTGTAGGGGAAGAGACAGTCAGCAGAACTACAGCCACAAAACTCTTTGGGTATCTACTTCACTTAAACCATTTTCATTATTCCGCATCCTTCTGCCCTTCCATGTCTTAAAATGGCCAAGTGGCTTATGCTTTACCACTTACTGAATCAACTCCAAAATTCACTTACCCGCCTTCAAAAGGATTGTCCCCTGGGATGATGTGAGTGCTGTCCTTGCCAATCAGGAACTTGATTCGATCATAGAAGGAATGCAAGCTCTGCTGGGAGACGG
Organism: Dicaeum eximium; assembly: GCA_013396995.1. NCBI lineage: Eukaryota > Metazoa > Chordata > Aves > Passeriformes > Dicaeidae > Dicaeum > Dicaeum eximium. Next base: position 376,593 of record VWZP01006139.1, read on the forward strand.
GGGCTTGTGTCTCCTGGATGATATCCAGGGGGTCCGGGGAGCCCAGGCACAGCGCATTAACGTGGCACAGCGGCTGCAAGCAGCAGTCTGGGTCCATGCAATCCACCAGGCCATCTACAGAGGTAAGGAACATTTTAGAGCAATGAAAGACGGAGTGCTGCAGACTTCAGGTTGCAAGAGCCCCTTCCAATGCACACAACAGAGAAATGTGGATTTTCATCTACATTGAGTAAGACATGTTCACTTGAAGTCACATTAAGGAACCTAAAATACACATTAATATGTAACATAAATATGCAGTAGTATGTAATATATGAAAACTCATATATTAGACTGGGCCCTCAAAAAAGCAGGTTTTAGATCAATCCTAGGATGTGCCATTCCACAACTCAGTCACTTGGATAACTAACTCCAGAGCCCCCAAAGATTGTCGTGGGGTTTTTTTTGCCAAAATGCGCAACTTCTGTACCCTGCTCCTGCTCCGTGTGCAAATCACAGACACATTGCATCACACCAAAGCTACCAGGTTTGCTTTCAGCAGGACTAAATAGCGAGTAAAGCCATGGTATCTACCATGTCTGCAGAGAGATTTATACATGTAACCTAGTAAAACAGAGTAGAAAGTAAAGGAGATTTTGCTGGGAAGGTTTGATCTCTTTTGACCTTGGTCACATTGATTCGATACTGACACAGAATAACAGATGACCTCAAACTCTCAGGATATAAATCTTGCACTTTCAGCACCATTAAATTAATAGTAACAACAATAATAGCAGTGGACACACATGAAAAGGCTTGCTGAGCGTACTCCAGTAAAATGAGGGTTTGCATATCTGTCAAGCCATCAAATGCAGACAGTATCACTTCCTCCCCCACCACCATGGCAACATGCCCCATTCATTTGGAGATGCCACTGCTCATTGCAAACAGCACAGTAAAAAGCGGTGACAGGAAAAGAAATACCAAAAAAAGCTCAAAAGAGGTTTCATGAAGCATCACATTTAGCAATAAAAGCTGTTAGCATGTAGTGGAGACAGATCTTTAAATCAGATAGGGGAACTGGATGTTTTTGTTCTGGGGTAATGGGATATGTAGCCCTTCACTTCCAACTCATCAGTTCAAGCAAGACAGTTTGACAGAGAATGAAAATTACTACCATGTGATGGCTGTTCACAGACCTATGTGAAATGAGTAGTTGGTCTCTGTGTAGCTGCTGGAGCTCCATATATTACAGACATCACCTTTACAGCAAGCATCCCACTAACGACTCCAGCACAGAGGCAAGAAATGAACGTGCCTGGAGAGCAACACTGTCCTGAGAGGTAGTGCCCTCCTGAAGTGGGATGGAATCTTTCATTTTCAGGATAATGGATTTTTTATCTCAAAGAAACAATAAATTAAAACACGGCATTTTTGTCATTATTACTGTTTGTGAGCTTCCGTTTTGTCCCAGTTTTACCAGCATGAATTAGAAGTCCTTTCACTAATGTTATTGGCATTGCTTTGTATTTACTGCAATATAAATAGGAGGAAATCTGACCTTTCATCATTCTAGTACTTAAGATGACTCACACATCATCGACTTGGATTCTGTTGAGTTATACCTGTTCCAATCTTGGAATAGTTTAGTGTTTAGAACATCACTGACATCACCATTTCATGCGGTTACTCACACACAGAAAGCTGGGCAAGTCTGGTTGGGGTTCCCAGAGCTTCCTGTGTCCAAGTAGGCTGAAGACAGTGAGTACCTGCTCTGTGTACACATACACACACACACACACACACACACACACAGGGTCATTTCCACAAGTGCTCTGCACTTGCCAATAATGATAATGGGTGCGCTGTTAGGCCAGCAAAAGTGCTTTGGAAAATCCCATCTGTTATCCTTACATGTCTGTTGTAACACCTCTACATCTTTATAACTCCTTACAAAATTGCCACAAAAAATGTTCGTCTTCAACACTAAAGCTACCCATTGGCCTTTTCTCTTGATGACTACTGATAATGAAAAAGAACTAATTAGAGTTGTTTTGCCGATGAAAAAAAATTACTTGCTGCAGATGATTAGATCAGTAGGATTCTGGAAGGTCAAATCTCAGATAGAGTTTGAGGGACCGTTCACAGATTACAGACCTGCTTAGATGTAACAGGCTTAGCCACAGCTACCTACTTAAAAAAATAAAAGAAAGAAAAAAAAAAAGAAAAAGAAACAACAAACCAGCCTTGTTACTATATTGACTACAGTTTCAAGCAAGATAAAATGCTGTCTTTTTCTCCCACACATTAATAATGTTTTCTAAGGCTACAGACACTTGGCTGAAAGGATGGCAAACCAGCTGTACCATACCTCTTCATTAACCTGTCTTTTTTCTAGGCATCAGAAATGTGTTTTGGGGCCTGAAGCTGCAAGACAGCAAGAAAATGTTGTCTTTGCAAGAAACTGTAGATAAATGTTTGAAGAATAGATGCAGAGGACAATGTTTTTAACAGGTGAGAATGATTCACTGGAGGACTGAGGACTCATCTGCAGATAAGCCTTTCAACTAATGTGTTTTGGACCTACATGGAATAAATTGAGGAAAACTACACCAGAGAGGTTTATCACTGACGTCCTAAATTCATGAAGGCACTCGAGGGCTGAAATGGCATTTAGCTACTCAACTCCCTCTAATATCAAGAGCAGTTTCAGGACAAAGCATTTCTTTAGCTTAGGAAATGTAATGGCTATTTTTGTCTGAGTCGTGCAGAACAGGAAAAGTTAATCTACAAACAGATCATAGGTAGTGATGTCTCCGTGTGCATACTGTTTTCTTGGTTTTTTTAACTGTACGGTCGAAAAATCATCCAATTGGTGCCCTACAGTGAATTATCAGGAGATATAATGACAGCTGTGACTTCTCATGCCCTGGTTTCTCTCATTGGATCCATGAGAAGAGAGGATAAAGTGACATTTGCAAGAAGCTCCTGACCCATAACTCTAGCTTTAACTATCCATTTCAACAGAAACAATATGAAGTTGTAATACAAAACACCTTTGAAATCCATAAAGCATAAAGGTGAATTTTCATTGGAAATCACTGCAAAATTTTCAGACTGGTGAACATGGGGTCAATGCCTTCTGCACCCCAAGTTTTGCAACAGCAAAGCCAAAGAGAGCCATGACCTGCATGTGGATTCCTAACTCCAGTAGCTCCCAGAGCACAGGTAGGCTACCTGGTAAGTTCTTAGTTATGGATGCCTTTATACAGCTCTTGGTTTTACAGAGACGGCTCCCTTACTTAAATATAACTATAACATGACCATGGCTCTTCAGAGCAGAGAGCAAATGTGTTGCTGAATTATCTCTGTGAGAAGTTTAAAGTCTTGCATAGGGGGATTACTGCAATTTTTATGTTTTAAGGCTATTATGATGAGCTTGTCTAACCTCTTATACCCATAGGCTGTTTATTTTCGCCCCCCCCCAAGAACTGGATTAAAGCCTGTGTTTGAGAAAAATATCTCATATACCAAAGAGAGCTGATTATAGTGAGTTAACTGCTTCCTCCAATAAGCTTCTGAAAGGCTTTATTACTGCTAGGGAACTGTGTCTTATTTCAAGGTTGGATTTGTCTAACTCCAGTATCCCACAACTGGTCTTGTTTGGCCTTTGTCCACGAAGTTACCAATACTGATGTCTTTTCCATGTGCAAGTACCTCCACACAGAACAATAATCCATTCCAAATCTTTTCTCTGAACAGCTAAGGAAGAACAAAATTCCCATTTTAAGGTTTGTTTCTCACCCACTGGACTTTTTGGTGTATGACATACTTTGATCTCTTTCCAGTAGTTTCACATCTGTTATGTGGGGACACCCACACTGGACACAGCACTATGTCAGCAATACTGGGTGCAGAAAACAGACTACTTCCTCTTCTCCAAACAGTTTTTGGGCTTCTCTACTTCTAAGGTTCACAGAGGTGAAGGTGCAAAAGCCTTGCACTGAGAACTCATGTTGAGACAATGACCTCCAGTGACCTCAAAATCCTGTTCTGAGTCATTGCTTCTCAAGAATCTCTCAACCCTCCAGTATAACATCCTTTCTTTGTTCCCAGGGCTATTTTGCATTTTGCTGCATTATGATATATTTTGTTTGATTGTGACCTTGCAGCATTGTGAGTCAGATCACTCTGTGTCAAAATGATCTGGGTACATTATTTGCCACTGAGCTTTGGGTGACCTAAAAATTTTACCAGGAGTAGAAGTAAACTGCATTCTAAGACAATAATGAAAATGCTGAGTAGGGCTATATACAACAACCACTTCCAAAGGATCCCTACAGGAATATCTTCAATCATGGATGCCTTCCAATTAACAAATTAATTCAGAGATGTGTCACTAAGCCAGGTTTTAAGACATCTCTTGTGTTCCTTCTTATTTCCATGCAATAGAAATTTTTACATCTTTGAGACCATTTAGGCATTCTATATACACATACATGTCCTTTGACAGTCCTGCTAAAACCAAACCCAAACTCTTTTGTCCTACTTCCTTTGGATAAAGCCATGAAATAAATACCTTTTTGGAATCTTAAGAGTTACCATGGGGTGAATCAAACCACTGTTGTTGTGTAAAGGGAGCCATTGGCAAGACATTGTCACATCTGGTAAATAACGTGTTCAGTGGTTTGTATCTTTCACTAAGATTCATCTAATCATAGAATAAATCAGAGTGGATGGCAGCTCTGCAGGTCATCTTGTAAGCCCTGGCTCATTCCCTTCAGAGAGGGACATGAAGGAGAATGAACTGGGCAGAAACCCTTCCTTTTCTTCCATGGAGGACAAAGTAGCTCCCATTTTTTCAGCCAATATTGTATTTTACAGGACCAACACCATTTTTATCAGGTAATCTGCACTCTGTATATGACTAGACAATGAATTTTATTTTCGGATGACTTATCTTGCTCGTGTCTTGTGGGTGGAGTTGCAATTTTTTTTAAATGATGCTCTGACTCCCTTAAAGATTACAAATCCACCAATCCCATTAGTGAGCTCTTCAAAACACTACTTTAGACTGCAAACTCCCTGGGAGAAGAGACTGTTTTTATTTTCTGTTCACAAAACATCTGTTTTGGTCTCAAAGGGCTCTGAAGTATCAGCTCAACCCAATGAAATAACCACAATTCTCACTGAAGTTTTGTATCTGCAATGTTTGTTCAGCTTTTTCTCCATGGGAGCATTAGTCCATGGAAAGGGCTCAACACCAAAGGTACCTGTGTCTTCTTGGAGCAGGACCTTGGCCTAACAAGTGCAACATTTGCATAATACCAGCTGCAGAACACCTGATTTTAACTGACTTTAAAACTCACTGTAACTACCAAGACAGCGACACTAGATAATGACAACAGATGGAAATGCTGACCTCACTCAGGAATTTCACAAGATACTCCATATCATAACTGCCTTCCACAAATAGTCACCTGGATACCAAATTTAAGAGGAGCTAAAATTACTTGCTTTTCAAATACTGCTCATGACCCATCACTTTCTGACAATCACGTCCTTTATGACGTCTGTCTATATATGATGCATGCAAAAAAATACATCCACCCAAACTAACCAGAAATTCTGAAATTCCTGCAAAATAATTACTCTTCAGCAGCAATGGAGCTACTTGCTGTCCCTGCTCTCCTTGAGCTGTTGCTGCACTTGCTGGCTGCAAAGTGCCTACAAATCCCACAGCAACCTCATTTTTCCTTTGTGTCCTTGTGCAGTCAGCTTCCAAGTTCCTCATTCACTGCCATGCAGGACCCAAAAGGTATCAAGGGTTCCTTTGTACAGAAGCAAAGGGCTGATTTTGAGACACTGCTTCTGCGGTAAACAAGATCAGCTGAGAGCTAATAAAATTTCAAATTAGCTGTGACTTTTCATGGCCCTACAACTGTGTTGGCTGATTTAATGGGCAGTGTCTTAACCAGCTGAGACTGAATAATTGAGCATTTCTACATAGTTTCGGATGCTGCAACAAAAATCAGTCATGCTAACATCACCAACAGAATGCAAATAACCTGCAGCCAGAGGTGTTATTATGTGTTTAAGCAGACTTTGACAGGTGCTGCATGTCAAGTGTCAGGCTAGAACAGGCAGGCCATGGGTAGGGATGGACCTGCTTGTACACAGAGAGCATTCTGTGAACTGTGAGGCACTGTGGGAGCCCCAGGCAGACAGAGGGAGGTGAGCTTAAGGAGCTTGATTAGGGTGAATCTGGGACAGCATACATGACAAACTCAAGGATTGCTCCTGCTAGAGACCATGACACTTTCTGTCACTGAGTGCAATGGGATGACCCTCTATGAGAAATTGTATTAGGAAAAGCAAAACTAGGAAGTAAAATAACAATGAAACCAAGTTGTCTCCCATGGGAGTATTTCCACTGGCAATAAAACCATAAAATGCACTGATTATACAAATAATCATGTCTCTCACCTTATCCAGTTTTTATCTTCCAGTTCCCTTTCTGTGCCATTCATCAGGCAATATTATCACTTTTGTGGGGACATTGTCTTGCTCTGTGATGTTTTTGGATGAATTACAGGGGGAGTTTGGGTGGTAAAGGTTTCAAATGTAAATGCTCAAAGGTAAAGATAACAAAGTCTTAGTCTTACCCTTGAGCAAATCAGGTTTCACCCTTTCAGTTCTAATTTAAGCTCTGGTTTAAAGGAAGGCTTTAAAGGAATGGCTCAGTACTTTTGCACAAACAAGTTATTGTTCACGTGGATATTTGTGCTAATAAAGGTTTTACAGAAATAATGATGTTCTGCCCTGAGCTGAGGACTGGCACTCAATTTACTTGAATTGGATTTGGGGAATAAATAGGTTTTACTCCAGTGCTTTGCAAAGATAAGTTTGACTTATTCAACAAGAGTTGCAGCTTTTGGCTCCCCTTTAAGGAGTCAAAGGGAAACAAAACACAACTGTAAAGAACAATGACTATCAACGTGACTGTCAACTCCCTGTGACCACGTCAGCTATTCATATTCTCTTTGCTCCTTCTATCCCACCTACTCTGTTTTGATTTCACCTGAATAAGCTTCTCACTGGTTGTTTCCTGGCTAAATTAGATTGCTGGCTGCCTGGGAAAGGAATTGCTCTCACATCTTTCTCTAAGTGTTCAGCACTTGTTTGCAAATTTGAAATAACACAGTCATATGTAATAGCAGTCAAGTATTTGAATTACAGAACTCCTCGGGCTCTTGAGCAGTGCCTTTGTGGGGGTAGTCACTACAGAAATACTCTGCAAAATGTTCATCCTAATCCAGAGCTAAATTATTTTTAAAAACCATCTGAAGAGAAAAAGAAGGGAAATGGAAGGAGGAAATGACAGAGAACACATGATAATCACTGCTGTCTGGCATAAACCAGAGCTGTAATAATGTATTTAGAATCTAGAAGTTCACAGTATCCCGCAGCTCATCATTGCTCTGGAGAATACAGTTGATGCAGCTGGTTTCATGGGTTTCCTCCTTTCTTCAGGCAGATTTTTAACAGCCAACAGAGCAGCGTAGAAACCAAGCAACCTAGGATTGAGGGAATTGCATGAAGCTGAGCAAGGCATGTGAGGGCCTTTCCTAACTTAGGACTAGCTTAGACTGTGTCCTGGGGTGCATCAGGCACAGCATCATCAGCCAGGCGAGGGAGGGGACTGTCCTGCTCTGCTCTGTGCTGGGGTGGCCTCACCTCGAGGCCTGTGTGCAGTTTTGGGCAGCACAATATAAGAAAGGTATTAAGCCATTAGAGAGTGTACAAAGGAGAGCTATGAGGAATGTGAAAGCTCTGGATGGGAAGCTGTATGAGGTCACCTGGCTTATTCAGCCTGGAGGAGACTAAGGCAAGACCTCGTCATGGTTTGAAGTTTCCTCTCAAAGGGAAGAGGAGGGGCAGGCACTGATCTCTTCTCTGTGCTGACCAGTGACAGGACCACAGTGAATGGCATGAAGCTGTGTCAGGTAAAGTTTAGGCTGGCTATTAGGAAAGGGTTCTTCACACAGAGGGTGGCTGGGCACTGGAACAGGCTCCCTAGGGGAAGTGGTCACAGCACCAAGCCTGACAGAGCTGGGGATTGTCCTGTGCAGGGCCAGGAGTTGGGACTCGATGATCTTTGTGAGCTAACTCCAGCTCAGGACATTCCATGATTCTGTGCCTAGCATTTGGACAGGGCAGTAAGTACAAGTTGCTTAACCTGATTCATTGTTATGCAATAGTGTACTGAAACTGCCTCCTTCAGGAGCCAAAGCACCTCTTGAAAGTGATTCCTCTGAGCAAAAGGAACTCAGAACTTACCAATTTTTTGGTGGGAACAGTGGTTTCACACCTTCAGCAGCTGAGAGATCCTTGTCACCAAGGTCTCTCACTTTCCTGGCAAGTGCTGCAAGTGTTAAGCTACTGCTGAAAAGTTCACCCTAACATATTCTGACTGAATCCAAGCCAATTTAAGCAATCATGTTAAAACAACTTGGAAAGTGGTCTCAGATAACTCAGATATTGGCATGTTTCTCAAATCCTGGTCAAGAGGAAAGTGGCCATGCAGTCTATGCATGCTGAGCACAGTCGGTGCAAAACCTTAGGATTCTAAGGGGACTTTCTGTCTCACAGAAGTTGCAACAGTTTGCCTCAGATGCTAAAGTAGGTCTGGTACAACTTTCCTGAATTTCTGCTTTAAATATTGGTGCTCAAACTCTGTTTAAGCACCTTTTGAGGCACAGAAATGCTTTGTATGCTTTGTGAAATAGGTTTCCAATCTGCTTTTTTCTGAAGCTGGTTCATGTCACCTTCTGTTACATCTTGTGTACCAGCAGCGCCTCCTTCCCATAACTTAGCTCCCTCATTTCAGCAGACAATGGTAGGTTTCCTTCAACACAGAGAGCACTTTCATAGCTTCTTTCTGAATCTATTAATCAAAGGCATTTCATTAAGGACTCCTTCAAAGTACTTGAAGCTCTCCCAAGGTGTCAAGACAAGACACTTGCTAGACTCCCCAGTTCACAACACATCATCCTCTCCAATGGCACAATCAACACCTGCTCCAGGATGCTGGAATGCCCTGGGTTAACACTGCCCTCCTGCCAGCCTTGCTGCCAGCAACCAGCCACAGGTGACACCCATGTGTTACCATCCAACACAAAATCAGCAAAGAGCTGAAACCTGAAAATGTGAACTGGTCATTTTATTTGAGGAGAAGTCAATTAACAATCGCCATGAAACAGAGGAAGAGAAGCTGGGTGATTTCTAAGAAATTATACCAGCTACCCAATCTTTCAGGTACAGAAGACTTTCTCATCCTTTTAGCAGTGCTTTGTGGTTCTTCCAAGATGACCCTGTTGTTTGACTGGATCTATCTGTGATGATAAATGCTTATTTATGATGGCTGTTTTCCCAGGTGCATTCAGATCTCAATACTTCCCTCCACAAATGTAACCAGCACATTATTGCATAATTTTTTATGGTTTTGAGGAAGCAGACAGCTCACACACCAAGCCCAGGAGACAATCTTCTCATGCTATTAAAGCCCAGGGCATAAGGGCAAAAAGAAAAAACGAAATCTCAGAAAGCACCCCACCACTTTGTCTGCAGCTCAAGCATTTGCCAAGACAAAGGTTTGCATTCTAGGGTTCTCCTGGATTCTTTACTATTCCCTTTACAACCCTGAGACTACCTTCAGGTGAAAACCCTATGCACTGCAAAGATCAGTGCAGACTTCTGCCAGCTCTCCAACACTATTTGGCATGTGGTGGACAGATGGTGAACACATGGGTGTTAAGAAGGCCAGCGTGCTGTGCCAAAATTTCTCTTGCCAGAGATTTGAAATGCTGCTGTTCCAAAGCATTATGTAAGTCTCCATTCCCCAACAAGCACTACCTGATCCTTGAATGGGGCAAGGCACAGTGGAGTTGCCAGTGGGCTCTGGTACAGTTAAACTAACAGCACTGATTTGCCTCAGAGAAGCCATTCCTGAATTACACTGTCCCTGAAGTGACCTGCTCACTGCTCCAGGGTTGGGAGATTAAGGCAACCTTTAGTTGTTCTGGTCCAGGAGGATAAGTGAAGGAAAACATACAAATGGCTCCACTTGCTAGCATTTGGGAAGCATCTGGTGGAGCACAGACTGAACTTGCAAAGGCAAAATGGGGCCACGGGTACACTGGAACTCTCTGTCCTAGGCTAAATGAGACATTAACTGAGGGGAAGCAGCTTTGCTAATACAATTCCTGAAGAAAAAGAAAACAGGATGGTTTATTTTTCTCAGTCCCAAAGGAAGATGGTTGACCAGGTAAGAAAAATGAAGTTTCCATACTTTTATGCAATGGTGTGCAATATATGTTACGACAGGCCAGCCTTATTTGACTGGGAAGGGTGTCTGTCTGTCTGTCTGTCTGTCTGTCTATCTATCTATCTATCTATCTATCTATCTATCTATCTATCTAATCCCTTAAGCACTAACACTCACCTTTGGAAGTATTTAAATTGGGAAGAGGTAGTGGAGAACAGCAGACAACTGAACAGAAACCTCTAATGAACATGAAGGTTTAGATAGTATTGTGAACATTGTCATTTTAGACATATTCTTCATATGAGAAAGACTCTTGCCTTCCACAAGTAAAGTATATACTTGTTTGACAGAGTTCAGCAGCTGTTCAGGAAGTGGAATTGTTTAAAGCAGGAAATGAAGGATGGGTTGGTTCCAGTTCCTGGAGAATCAGCAAGCTTTACCCTACCTGGAAGTCCTGGTTACTCTGGAAAAGCCCCAAACAATAACAAAGACCCTCAAGTAAAGTTACTGTGTTGAACTTTTAGACCAAATGAGCAATTTAATTTAACATCTGTAGTCCTCTCATCATTTCACCTCAGTGTGATCTCGTCTTCATGTGAAGTCACTGATATGGAGAACTGGACAACTCTGGTTCTCAACTGTTAGATGACTGATTTCTCCAGAACAAGGATAGGTAACACAGCTTTGCTGTTCAACAGCATATTAATGAGATTAGTTAAGATTATCCTCTCTTCCCCTCAGTTTTTCTTGTACATTCTGTTCCCAACAGAGGAGTCTACCAATGCAACAGAGCCCATATTTAGACTTTGGAATACCAGCCTCTTCTCAAGGTATTATCAAATGCCATTAACTCCACTTTTAGGACTTGTCATAGAAGATAATTTCTTTGATTTTTTTTAAACTTTCAAACGTATTCTTCAAGTACATGACAGAGCACTCAGTGTGGGGTGAGACATGTAGGTACTACCTGTCACACCTACTCTTAGGTAGTGTTTGCAGCCATGAATTAGAGAGGTTATTTTCTGCTGAAGTGAGGCAAGAACCGCTTTTCTCATCTTGTTTTAAAGAAACACCTCCTGTTTGTTGTAATACAGGTGGCCTCTTAGGTCAAATGTACAAAATCTTGGCCTTTTACCCAGATTGCTACAGGTCTGTCATTGCACTGTTTTTCCTTAACTGATACTGGATGATCACCTGCTCTCAGTTACTCACTACAGCTTCTCTCAAGTTGATGGGCTTGGTGTTTAAAAGTGTAAACAATGTGGACCTGGGTGTGAAACCTAAGTGCTAGCTTTGACAAATGACACTTTGTGAAGAGGGAGCTGCACTTAAAAACAACTTTTTACTAGCCTGAACAAAGCTTACATTTCACCAAGTCTCTCTCTGAGTGACTCCTGCTCAGCTTGTTATTGTTTATCTGAACAGCTCCAGATTTAAGAGGCAAACACACCCTGTAATTTAGCACCCGTCTCCCTCAGGGTATGATTAGGTTGAGAGCTGATGAAAAAGTTTCTGACTTCAGCTGCCTTTATCCTGAGGAATTTCCGGCTGCAGAGATTTTGATTAGCAGACACGCGACACCACAGTGTAGGAACCAGGTATGAGCTCAGGCAGAGTGAACTCCCGGTACTGTGAACAGCCCCACTGACTTCTTTCTCACCACTCATGGTATCCATTTTGACTAGCTCAGTTGTTTGACTTCTAAAGCTTCATGAAAGGACTTCTACCTCCATTGTCAACATTCACGAGCAAATTCCACGTTTGGATCCTTTCCACTGAACCAAAATAAACCACCTTTCTCCAGCCCTGAGCATGCATCACTCCAGTGTATGTGACAGAATCCCAAAAGAGGGAGAAACCACAGTGCTCATTCACATACTACATGTTTTTTGGAGAAGCTTCAGGCATGCACCTCTTCAGTGCTCTTCAAAGCACAGCAGCTTCCCAAGGTATAATGTTTGTGGTGAATGGACTCAATTCTGCTGAACACAGATGCCTAGTGTGATCTGAGTTGCCCTCGGATATCTGAGAAATCCAAAGGAACTGTCACACATGAAATATATATATGCTCTGCCAGACACCCAAGTTATTGTGGGAGGGGAAAGCAGAAGTCAGCTGGGGTAGTCACCGATGTTTCAGATGGTGTTGGACAAAAGGCAAACATTAATTTGGCACATGGAAAATTATTATTAGATACAAGGAGAAAAACATTTACTGTAAGGATGGTCCTACACTAGAGCAGGTTATCCAGGTTATCTTGGAGGTGTTCAAGTCAACTGGACACAGCCTTGAGCAACCTGATGTAATCACTATTGCCTTGAACAGGGGGTTGAACTGAAAACTGCTGGAGGTCCCTTCCAACCTAAATTATGCTATGCTGTTCTACAAACATCTCCACTTGCTGTAGAAATCAGCATAACATCTAGAAAACAGGCAGAGCATCAGCCATGCTTCATGAGCCCTTGTACCTATATTTGAATTCTTGTGCCAAAAAATGACTGAAGCTTCAAAGCAGGAGTGCCTCATCACTGCTAAAGCTCCTACATCTCAGGGGTTGAAATTCTAGATTTGAGCTCACAAATACAAATGACCCACTAAACTGTATAAAAAGAATAATGAAGTAAATGTATTCTGCTATTGCACTTCCCAGCTGAGGAGAGCCCTTAGTAGTAACACAGCCAAATCAAAGGCACAGTGTATGACAGATTATCTGTAACATGTAATTCACACCATGTACATACATGGTTTTTTTTGAGTGTACCAAGAGTAAAGTCAACACCCATTTGTGAGCTCTGACACATGAACAAGCTGTCACAAGGCAGGAAGTTACAACCTATCAGTTGCTCTGTTTTGGGTGTGCACACCACTGCTCCACACAGGTTCACCAAATGCCAGTTAGTGGTTGATGTGCACTAACTTGTAAACCTGTCAATGCCTTTCGTCTCTCCCATCTACATCTGCTTTCCTGCAGGCTTGCAAGGCAGCTCATTTCAAGGTGAAGGTAACCCAGGTAAATAGGTTAACCCCTGAATCAGGAGATGTAAAAAGATGTTCAAAGTCTGGTCATGCTCTTTGTGATATCATATAGCTGAGATTTATATCATATGTTAGGCTGGATTACTCTTTCCATCTCTCTCTTTCTAAAAACTTCACAGGGCTTTTGCTGGCTTTTTTTTTTTTTTTCCCCATGGAAACTGGGTCTATTTATCATATTTTTACACATCTGATGTGATGACCTTTATTGCTGCCCCATGTCAGCTGTAAATAGAAAAGACAAGTACAGTGATATTCAGTTCCATAAGAGGTAAAAAGTCATTTTTGTTTTATAGTGTATACTCTTTGTATGGTTCTGCAATTTTTCCATCTTTTCTAAAGGGCTAATTTGGTCCATTTGCCATGCCAGATGTGCAGAAGTATTTTAAATATTCAATCAGAATCGCAGTTGCTGTGAAGCAGATAATCACAGATTTGGCTTGGCTATTTTTTTTTAAACTGTACTGTTCTTGTGAATATGATAAAACAGAGGCTTGCAAAATGCAGTCTCCACTTCACAGTCTGGGTCCTGGCCCAGACTTGTGGTTTACAAAGCCTTTTGCTGAGTGACAACAAAACAAATTATGCAGTCTCCCTTATGCCTTAAATTTAATATCTCATCTCCTGCTTTCTAATTCAAACCTTCACACTGCACCACGGTTTCCTTTGTAACGAGATAACTCTGAATATTAAGTTTGCATTACACAGAGCTATTATGCACATGCCTGACATCATTACATATGGAACAGTAATCAATGAAACATGGTTCAAGAGGGATTGGATTGCTTGTGGGCACTGAGATCAATCCCCAAGCTTCGAAGTTTCTGAAAAATATCCATCCGAAGTCAGTAGTGACCAACTGGAGAGCCTTGATGAAAGCCTCAGGCAGCGAGGGCAAAGTTTGAACAGTCAGGGATGTTCACTGTCTGAGGTGGTCCCATCGTGTCACTGCTGAGCCACTCGGCTGGGGCGGAGGGACTGGACAGGTGCACAGCCTCTGCCTGCTCTCTGCTACATGAACTTGATTTGAAGACAAACAAATGTCCCTCTTCAGCCCTGGCACCGCAGATCCAAACCCATTTAATTTGAATTCCAATCCACTCTGGCTGAGTCAGCCTGGCAGATTTCGCTGTCTGTTCTCTACCAGCTGTCAAAAAACAATCTGCCCTGCAGAATCAAGCCCAGATGACTGCTCACTGTGAGAGGCTTATAGGCTCTGTGAAGCCTGACATATCACATGTGCTCACGTCCTACCTCCATCGTTGTCTTTGCCGTCGCCGCACGCCGTCTCCATGGAAGTGTCGCAGCCTGCTCCTCTCCAGCCCAGCTGGCAGACGCAGTGCCAGCCGTTCATGTCCAGAGTGCATCTGCCGTTGCCGTTGCACAAGCCAGGGCACCCCTCTGCAAGGCAAACAGCCACACGTTCAAATGCACTCCAAACACAAAGCAACACAGCCTGGAAAGGGCCTCATTAAACAGCTTTTTCCCTTTGCCTTCAGTTTATTTCTCCACTCCCACTCGGTGTCTTCCCACCTGGAATGAACCCGCTTTAGTGTCAGGATAGTGGTGACTCCTCAATGGGCAGCTGCTTCTGGCACTCTCAGGAGGTCCTCACAGTATAACCTCACCCACTGCACTCAGGGAATGGTGAGTTTCAGGAGGGCACTGAGATATTCCTGCTTCATTGGTTGTAAAAATAAGGCAGCACATTGCCCTCTGAGCCTCTCAGAATATTTGCTATGTAAAACTAGTACTTGGGATTACCTAAATTGCATTTGGGATTAAAGTTACCAACACCCAGCAGGATAAAGCAGCTGGCTTTCAATAATACTGAGATCTCGGACTGGTAAGCATTCAAAACTAGCTGGAAAGGGAAAGGCAGAAAATATTTGGAAGACATGCAGTTTCTTCACTGTAGTAATTTTGGGAGGGATTCACCTCATCCAGTTCAAATTAATCTAAAACGAGATACCTTCAACTCTCTGTAGTCAGCAGAGAAACAGACTGCCCCAGGGCAGAAGTCTCCTCATGTGGGCTTGATGCTCATGGTGATGAGCTGAAGCATGCTCTGGAAACATCCATTTCTCCCCAGTGACCACAGAGAGCCCACCACAGAGGCAGGCATTTTATAGGTGATAAAATTTAGTTAGGGAGAATGAACACCAACCTCCCAGTCTGCTCACTAGGCTTTGGTTTTCTCATCTGATGACCTCCTGCTGAGATTTTTGTGCTTTCCCCCCACCCCACCCCTTCAAGAAAATAGCCAAGTAATTTCCACAGTAAACAATGCTGTGAGGGAGGCTGCTTAGCTTAAACCCTTCTGGGGGCTTTTTACCTGCAGAGCTCAAAAATCTTTCCCATCAAGCTGTCAGAAAAGTAAGAGACACTTAACAGCTTAGGAAACTGAAGTACAAGGGACTGAAGTGACTGTGAAGGTCACTCAGCAGGACTGATTACACCAGGGAAACAATTCAGTCTTCCTAAGCCCTGTTTTACTGCTTTCTCTATTTGTATGTGTGTTGTGCTATCCTGCCACATAGTCTGAGTTTTTTAAGGCCCTCAGCTTTGCAAGCCAGGTTTGTGAACCTGTGTGAACGATACAGACCTATCCTGTGCTGAAGGACAGTGCAGAGGTGTGTGTTGTCTCGACACCTGTGTGACCATATGATGTGTGAGGGTCTCCCCAGGGCACAGCTGGGACCCCATCTAGAGCACCCCATGTCACAGTGTGTCCTGCACTGGGGAAATGGGGCTTAGAAATGCCTTTAAAACAAAAAAATTGTTTCACAGGGAGCTTTTTACCCAGTGAGCAGAAAAAACCAAACATATTTTAGGACTCTATTTTTAACAAGTCACTGATTTACAGGGACCAAACGGAAAAAGGAACAAAAGTAGTAAGGAAAAGTCCTTTAGAAGGATCTTAAATATTATTTTTCATTTACAAACAAATTTGTTGCATCTTCAGTCCAAATGTGTATTCTGGGATGTGGCAAATAATGTGTGTGTATGTATCAGCTGTTGTGTATTTTGGTATTTATACATATATTAGTATTTATATACTATAGAACAGCTATTTTAAGGCAAGGCTACTTGAAATTGTTCATTTTAATATCTTGCCTTTAGTTACATACAACAGTGCTAAACTTCTAACCATTTAATCAGATTTTTTCCATGCTTCAGCTAATTTATATATTTGATCTCTTTACTTACTTTCAGTCAAGCTGAAAGCATTCAGCTATTTTGAGAATGAAAGAGGAAGAAGTGTATTAAGTAACTTCCTAAAATTACTTGACTAGGTAGGTAATCACATTTTGGAGTAGGTAAATCCAGTTTGGATGGGACCATCCTGACAGCAGAGATAGAAGTTTTTTCCCCTCTCTAAAAATTATAGAATCATAGAATGGTTTGGGTTGGAATGGACCTTAATGGTCATCCAGTTCCAATCTCCCTGCCATAGCCAGGGACGCCTTCCACTGGACCAGGTAGCTCAAAGCCCCATCCAATCTGGCCCTTTACCACTTCAAGTGATGGGATAACCCACAGCTTCCCTGGGCAACCTGTGCCATTGCTTTCATTTGCCTAGCTGAAAAGCCTCTGAAGAAATCTTGCTTTATGTGTATACTGGATGGCACTGTTAGAGCTTGGCTGGTGCACCAACACTGAGCCCACCTCTTGTTTTTACTCCTTGGACTCTTTAAAGCCTTTGCTCAACAGTTCTCTTCTATCCTACTGCTGCAGAGACTGGGCAGAACAAAGGTTCTTCACTCCTGGACAGGTGAGAACCAGAATGAGCTGAATGAAGTTGAAGAAACCATGATCTTGTCTCATGTGAGAAGTGCCCAGGAAATGTGAGGGAAAAATAATGTAGCTATAAAAATGAGGAGCTCATACAGAACTGTATGTGCTCTACTCTCCCAGGCTTAGGAAAAAGGGAATTTGGAGTGACAGAAAACAGATGATACAGTTTGGATCAGGCACCTTTGGCATCTGAGGAAATGGGAAGAGCTTGATTTGTGTCTCCTTGGACAATAGTGGCTGAAAAAAACTATGATTTTTTTCCAAAAGTTTATGAAACACATAAACATTGAGAAAGGAAAACTTCTTAAAAGCTATTTAAGGTAAAGAGAATATTGCTGGCACAAGAACAAATGGACATAAACCAAGTATGAGTAAATTCTGGCTGGAAATTAGGAAATAAATAATTGCAAGGATCAAAGGAACGAAGTTCTGGAGCAGACTCCCTGTGGGAGTGTTAAGGAGAAGATTCTTCAGTTACTCATCCATAGAGCTTGGTAAATTTATATAGAGTTTTACACAATGTGCCCTTGCCAGCAGAAGCCTAAACTCTAACTGAGGGGACCCCTTTGATCCTATGTGTTTGAATTTTATGTGCAATACATTGTCTATATGAAACGTGTTTGAGAGCATTTGAATGGACTTTCAGGATTTACTCTGAAATCATCTTGATCTGGACCCAGAAAAAGTAAGCCAAGCATTTCAGAAAGAGGACAAGCAGAGGAAAAGCATCAGTCAGGAGATGACAGCGAGTATCTCGTAAGATTATGCCTTCCCAAAATATCTATTCCTCTTCTTGAGTACTATGGGAATCCAGGGTGCCTTGATGAAAGATAAGCATCTGTAGATACCTAAAGTAGGGTAACTCCTACCTGCAATTTTATACTCCACTGTCTTGGCACCCTTTAAGTCTAAAAAGTAAGTTTGTCTCTTCCCACTAAGGAGAAGGTAATCTCTGGTTCCTAATAGAAAAAAGCTCTTCCAAGGAGCCAGAAAGAACTGTTTCCTGATGACAGAAACGGTTCTTCACAGCTATAGGAACATAGAGGTTTTCCAGTGTTTACCATTACATTACAAGGTTCATTAAAATTTCAGAGCTGTGAGGATTAAACTGGAGGATACCCCTCTAGTATCATGGTTTGGCAGGAAAGTAGATATTTTTAAGATGTACAGAGAAAGTAAACCATCAATAGGAAAAAAAAAATACAGCAGCTGTCAGAGGACAGGGGCCTTCAGAAAGTTAGAAGTCAACAAAGATGTGTAAGCCAATATATCCAGGAGAATGGACCTGTAAGTACTACCATTTCTGAAGTGGCTCACTGCACAGAGACTTGACCATCACTTACACTACACAGATAGGATGGTACAATATTCCTCATTCCACAAACAGTGCACTTCAAAGCACTTGATGAAAAGACTGTACAAAATAAACTTTATCCTCTCCTTTCCCCCATGCTGGGGAATAAAGCAAAGAGATCATCTTGTTTCCGAATTGCTTCTGAATGTCACCACAGCGGGATGGCTTAATCCTCAGAGATTTACACCACCATAATCTTGCAGCTCTGATTTCTCATAGCTAGAAGTCACCAATGATCCATTATTTCTGTTTGTGGTGTTAACTGTACTTGAGTGACTAAGAGAATTAAATACATGACTAGGGCTTTTTGGAAAAGGGGGAGAAAATCCTTTATGTGAGTTTCAAACTTAAGCACATATAAGTGCTGCTTAAAGATTCTGGAGGGCATTCACAAAGATGTCAGGTCTGCCATGCAAGTGAGAGAACAGACCAGGGAAGCAATATAAAAAGTGGGTTAATTTTGAAACAGAGAAGCAAAGACCATCAGAGTCAAAGGAGACTGTCACCAGAAGTTATCCCGCAATTTTTAAGACTGTTGGTAAAATAATCTGCTCTTAATGATCTGTACAGTTAAAGCCTTCTCTAATTAGTCCAATTATAAGCAACATTTACTGGTATTTTTCTTCAAGGCAAACCTCACTGCCACTTGAAATAAGACTTAGAAGAAAATGCTATTATCTTTCCTTCACTGTCAGTAGGAAAGCACCAATGGATGTTCTTATGAGGTCCCACAGACAGCAGCTGAGCTCTGGGACAAGCAGGACATGGCTGAATGCAACACGTGAAGATGCAAATGCCTGAAGCTTGAGAGAACAACAAATGCTAGAGACCTGCAGAAGCTTCTCTAAGACTAAAGGTGAGGAGCAAAGCATCAGCTGATCCCTGCAAACTACGAAAGCTTGGTAAGGTGTCCCAAAACCAACTCAACTCTGAAACTACCGCTGTGATATTCTGTGGTGATGGGAATCCAGAAATCCTTAATCAGATGTGTTCTCTAATAGGAAGGTTAAGAAGTTACTGACCAGAGCTCCTACACTTGTAACTGTACAAATGAGGAAGTGGCTTCGGTCCTTGTAATCACTCACTTGCTCTCAAAGCTTCAGGAGCAGCCCTTGCAGCCACCCCTGAATTATAATGTTGTTCAGCAACTTTAAAATTCAAGCTAGCTGTTTATGTATGCATCACTACAGTGTTAATGTGGTTAATGATTATTTTTGAAGAGTAAGAATTGATACTCAGTAATTAATTAAGCTGATGTACGATCAGATCCAATGATATTCTGGATGGAGAAATGCTCTCCAAAATCAGCACCTCTTTTAATTATTATTAAAATAATAGGCACCTCTTCTCATTTTAAGCATTAGCAGTGTTAATTAGGCCTTAGTTTAGAAGACTCTACTCTGAGTCTAGTTAGAGCTTCTTGGTTTAATTATGCTGATGTTTGCTATTAAAACTTGCCCTCCCATTTAGGAACAATTCTACATCTTCTCTGACTTACTGATTTATTGTAAAGCTGTAGGAAAGAGTCAGCAGTAAATCAGGCTCACCCTTTGACAACAGGATTACTGGGAAGGGATTTCAACCAGAAAGATGTTAATAATTAAGAAAGCCAAAAGGGCATGAGTAATTTAGTTTTGAAAAATGCACACCATGCAGTAAGCCAAGTAGAAAACCATGTACTTTTAATGTTTCAGCTATTGCTAATCTTTCCAAAAGCAGTCATGCATAGCAAGAGACGATCTTTTATTCTTAGTATGTTGCTTAACCTCTTACCTACTGAAAGACTCACTAAATATAATTTGTCTTTATTACTGGGCATAAAGAGCGAGTCAAAAAGCTACCCAGAGGAAAAATGACAGCTACAGAAGACTTAGTTAAAAAACCTGGGCCACTGAATGGGCAAGTCAGTACTGAAGGTTCCTTGCCAGGGTCTGCAGGTTGATTTTTCATCTCTTCTATGCCCTCAATGCTCATCTGCTACTTTTTGATGCAACCTTCTCCAATACACATTGAGATGAAAAGGAGGAGTCCTGGGGTTTTGCAATGCAAAACACTGAGATGTGGAACATTAACAGTAGGTTCTGATCAGGATCCCTAGTGATGGCCCATATCTTCCTCTGAGTATGCCACCATGATTACATCATAAGGGCACAATAGATGTTCCTCTTTCCCTGATCTAAAAAAGAGAATGTACTTTTTCCTCCTAATTTAAATAAAGTCAAGCCCGGGTTTTTTTGGTGCTAAGCAATGAGAGAAAACTAACTACCACTGTACAATCAACTGATCCATGAGGAGGGGTAGAAGAACAGCTACCAGTTGCTGCATTACACTGAAGATGGAAGTATTTAAACTATGGAAATTTCCTCACCACTAGTATTTGTCTGTTCAAACATTTTTCCTATTTGCAGTTTTTCCTGAATTTACCTTTAAAAAAGAAAAACACTGAATTGTAAATTCACCTAGAGAAGTGAAGTCACTAGGGCAGCCGTGTTTCTTGTAACACCACACAAGCCCTATATAGCAAAGACTTCATTTTAACTGTTCATGGGGTCAATACTTGAGCATATCTGCTCTTCATCCTCAGTCTCTGACAGCTGTTATTTCTGATTGCTCAAAACCTGAAAAGGATGGTACTACAGAAAAAAACTGATTTGTTCAACCTGATTTTTTGGTTTGTTTAACCAGCAAACATATGATGCTTGTGCGGTGTCAACAGTGTGTTGCTGTTAGTGTCAAATCAGCCATGTAGAAAAATATTTAAGTCCAACTCAATCATATTTATTGTCAGATTGTTGTATTTAACCATATGCATGCTATTTCAATATTTTTCAAAAGCTAAGCGCATTGTGGAACTGTCTGTTTCTATTAAAATGCCCTAAAGTAATTTAGCTCATTGTTCTGATTAACAAATAACTCTGGTTTTTTTTTTTTTTAAACAGCAGATGATCTCTGTTCTCTAACAGTTCAATTACTTTTCTTTGTTGAAGAAAGACCTGGGTCCTAGACTTGTGTTACACTTACAAACAGGAGCACAAGGTTGGATTTTGTTGTAGTGTACATTAATGCAGCATCACAAATTTCTACAGATTTTGCAATTGATCCAACCAGAGGTTTTTGGATCATAACATTTTTGTATTAGGAAAAAAAACCACCAATATATAATTAGTTATAGCTCCCATTAAGAGTTGGCAGTTGTGGATCAAAACCATGAAGACTCCACAAAGAAAGTGCACTCACCTGTGTTACAAAATGGACCACAGACATTTAATTAAAACACGTCATTGTACAGGGATCCTGCTGTATTCACAGACACTTGTTTTCTCCTGACTTGCCTTACCTGAGTGGGAAGGGTGAGGATGACAGATGATTTGGAGGGGAGGGCAGGGACAAGGGAATGGGTAGGAACACTGATGTTAACACAGGGTCACAGCACTTACAGAGGTATTTCCTATGTAAATGACTGGAAAGTTCACTCTTCCAGACATTAGGGACCACTTTGGTGACAATGAGGAAGAGATGCAACCTCAACACAGCATATTCACGGTGCATTTTTTAAAAAGAAACACAAAGACAATAGAAAAAATAGGAAGGAAGAGCATACCTTTCACTACCTTATCCAGATAGTGAGCTTGGGAGATAAAAGACAGGACATTTAAGGTAGGATTGAATAAATGCATTGCGGCTTACTACGAGACTGTGCAGGTGCTAGAAAGGCAAAGGAGAGTTTGCTGTGATATGAAAAGAAAAACCTTGATTATGAGGAGAGAAAAAAGGAAGAAGGGTGGAGCACAGTGCTCCTCAGTCAAATGGCTTGAGAAGGCTGTGTTAAGGCATTCAGTCATCTTTGCTCATTAAGATCAGGAGGAAAAACAGGAAAGTTCTATATATATATATTTATGCATTTATGTATATATATAGGTATATATGTATATGTGTATATATGTATATCAGGATATTGCAATGCTCTGCCCATTTGCACATCTCCCTCCACTTTACTGACTGCTTTGCATTTCATCAGGAAAGCAGAGACATTTGACAGTCCTCCACCTTACCTGATTTTCTTATATTTTTGCACACAAAAAGGCACAGTTCTGTGACCTTACGAGTCTGGTGCAGGCTTTTCTCTGGATCTTTCTAATGGTAATATACATTTTCTAGCCCCAGATCAAATTAATTTACAAATATTAAATTAACCTCATGGCAACTCTACCAGATAGGTAGAGTTCATTTCAAGGAGGGCTAAAGAAAAAGTAAAAAAGAAAGTTATAGATGTCATGGAAGCAGTCACGTACTCAATTCCTGTGGAACACTGATTTGGAAAACCACCTTCTAATTGATTTTCTGGTGTTGAGCAGAAGGCTGATGGCAAAGACGTCCTGCCTTGGAGAGCCCTGGTTCATGCCAGCAGGCGGCAGTCTCTGTCCTAACACCAGCTGGTCTTTATTAACAAAAGAGAGGCTCTGAGTCCTGCATTTCTCTATTTCAATACCTACTTAAACATTATTTCCCTTGTTCTCTTGCCTGCTCCCTCCAATCTCAGCCTCAGTTGTGTCCTGGTACTTTTTGAAGAAGTTTTTGTTTCAGGTTTGTTCAGGCAGACTGTCCTCCTGGGAGGTCTTGGCCTTTGCAGGAACTATTTTTCCATCCTGTGAATGTAATGGATCTGTACAGGAACTATTGTCAGTAAGTGGAGAGGGCTGGGAGAGCTCACCTAGTGTGGGGCAGTTATGAGGCTTGGCAAAGAGGTGAATTAATCATATTGATGTGGTGGGAGCGATGCAGGAAGCACAGCATCACCATCTGCTTGGATGGTGGCTGAAGCCTAGGAATGTATCTCTTGGATTTTGACATCCACAGCAGCCCAGCCTGTTAACTCAGGCAGTCACTGTGCAGCTGATGGCAGTGAAGGCAGCTGCCAATGCCAACCACGTGTCAGTTATGTATCAATGTTTTCTCATAATTTGAAAAATAATGGGGCTTCCTACAGGAGTAACAGGAATCTTTATTTTCTAAACCCATACAGGCTATACTTCTGGCATTAAAGTATCATCTTATTCCCTACAAACACTCCTTTGGAAACCCTGTGGGCATGTGTGATATGCTGAGAAATTATGCAGGAGGTTAGAAGAAAAGCTACTTTTCTAAGGTGTCCTCTGCACTGAAAGGCACCACCCCACTCAGCTCCATGCCACCACTCTACTCCTGGAAGCCACTTTGGAACTGCTACAGGAGGAACTCCTGTGACCATTTTTCAGTGTGAAAGCCCCCTTGTTTCACCAGCCTGAGCTAACTTGCTTTGCCTTTGTCTGAAATACAGTGGGAATAATAACAGCTACTTCTCTTGGCTTACAGAGAGGGAGGGAAGGAAGAGAGAAGTGAGAGATGCTGCAGGCAGGTCCTTGAGAAGGACTTGTTTCTCACCACGCTCTCCTTCTTCATTTCCCAAATATTCTTTTTCCTTTTATCTTTCCTATAAGGTGAAGTGGACAGAGCCTCAGGGAAATCACTCGAGTTAAACTGAGATCACACAAATGTGAAGGAGAGGAGAAAGTAAACATCCATTGCTGAACCAGAGACAGCATGTGAAGTTTATGCTACAGGGCCAGGGAAAACACTGTCTTTGAAGTTAATCTGTGCTTAACATTTACTGGCAAATATGCTGCCAAACTATTTAAGGCCAGATTACCTTCAGATTGATTCAAGATCATGTCCGAACAAAGCAGCAAGTGTGTATTTTCCACTGACTGCTATAACCATGGTTTTCTCTTGCCCAAAGGCACCATCTCAACCAGGCAGGGTGAATGCCAGAGGGTCACACACAGCTCAGCTTCTGCTGTGGATGCACTTGAGCACTGACTGCTGGGCAGAGACTAGAATCACAGAATCGCTGAAGTTGTAAAAGACCTCTAAGATCATCGAGTGCAACCACTAACCCAGTACTTCCAGATCCACCACAAAACCCTGTCCCTAAGCACCACATCTACAAGAAAGCAAGATCCATCCCCAGACACTGGTAGGCTTATTTTTGTCTTGGGCCGTGCATAGACTCTGTTGCTTCATGGATTCCAAGGATACAAGTGATATGTTAGAAAGCTGGGAAAAAGAGACCAGGATCCACCTGTAATGTGCCTTGTCTGGATTCCAGCTGCTCCAGCAGAAATGGAGAGGCACTGATTACAACCTCAGCTATTCAGAACATGTGTGATTATTTATGCAAGAAGATTGATGAAAGGCAAATTTGAAGGGGCAGATTTCTCAAAAATCAGTTTTGCTATGTAAAAAAACCCCAGGCTGATGGTGCCTTGAGCAGAAGCCGGTGTGGGACAGGCTGTCTGCCCGTCTGTCTGGGCATTGTTATTGCAGACCTAACCCGTGTGTGCCAGGACCAGATTTCCAAAAGTACTTAAACATGTAGATTTGTGGAGATCAGTGGGGATTGGGCACTGAGGTGCTCTGAAATCCTGCTAGGTAGGCTGTGGAGTGTTTGGAGAGCTAGCTGCTGGTCTCTCAGTTCTCCAGAGAGTCTGGAGTATTTAGCTGCAGCAACTGAACTTCCAGAGATTGCTTTGGTCTTGTGTCCAGGCTGTTCAAGGATAGTGAATATCCTGACTCCACCATGCAGGGAAGCCCCCTCTGCCATTATTTTTCTAAATAACGCTGTATGAAGCACACAAGCTGGAGAGGGAGTTTTCACAAAGGCTTTTAATCATAGGACAGAGGAGAACAGCCTTAAGATGAAGGAGGACAGGTTTGGATTGGGTATTTGGAAGAAAGTTTTTAATGTAAGGGTGGTGAGGCACTGGCACAGGTTGTCCAGAGAAACTGTGGATGCCTCATCCCTGGAACTGTTCAAGACAATACTGAATGGGGCTTGGAGCAACCTGGTTAAGTGAAAGGTTCCCTATCCATGTCAGTGGGGTTGGAACTAGATGATCTTTAAGGTCCAAACAATTCTGTGATTCTATGATTCTCTATTAAACTCAGGAAATTTTCTGTGCTGCTTCCTGTGAGGCAAACCCTTAGAGCAGCCTACTACAGAGCTGAGCTGTAATTTGGCCTTTCAGAGCCCACAGTAAGAGGGTTTATTTCATCTTTAAACTCAATGCTCCTAAAACCCACCATGCTCCCAAGATGTAGTTTGGGCCGGAACAGAAGAAACTTGAATTTCTGCAATTTCTTTAACTAGGGGTGAATTTGGAACATTCTGGAGACTCCATCATAGGAGTCTGGCACTGCCACTGTTGTCGTGGTGTGTTTTGTTCCTTCCAGAAACTGACAGAACCTTCTGCTGGGTTTCAGGATTCCTGCAGTTAGAGAATCAATTTTCTGCTCTACTCTCCTGCACTAAGTTTGCTGAATTGGGATGATGAATGCAAGCTTCTGCATCAATTTCCTAATTGGGAATTAACTAGGGTTACTGTAATGAAATCTCTGAATGTGAGCAATCAAGACAATACATTCAGTGACACAACTCTTTGTAGGAGCAAACAAAATTAATCCACTGGGATCAGAACACCTTGAACACCATAAGAAAGAGCCTCCTATGACCCACAAAACAAAAGGATGTCTTACTCTCATACATGCTCGACAGGGAATGGTAGAAGTGTCCCTTACTGGTATCCTCCATTTCTACCGTGCTACCTGCACACACGGCAACACTGGTAAAGCATCACTTCAGCAATGGGGTTTTATGCTTGTCAGGGCTAAAGCAAAACGGGCCATGACACAGACATATACGGAATTACCATCAACAGAACAATTTGCCATGCAGGGAAATTACACAAGGACAAGGGGAATGCTTTCCACATACTTAATGTAATTCCAAGTCAACGTCCTTTCATTTGTGCCAACATAACTTGCTTATTATTCCTGCTAAAGCCATTCAATTTTCCTGGGTATTTACAACTTTGCCAAATCTCCTTTACATTCTACACATTTATCAATGAAATACTCTGTAGGAAATACTGTTTACAGCTTCAGAGTCAGGAGACTATGTACAAATTTGTTGCTAAATCACCATGCAAGGAGATGAGGAGGGGGGAAAATGAAAAGAAACAGAGTTGCTCCAGCACTTTAAGTATCAAAGAATGATTCCTAAACCAAGGCAGAGCTGCAACAGGAAGGTAGCAGCACCGGAAATGAGAGTGTGCACCAGTAAAATCTCAATGCTGACTGCATTGCAGTGCTGGCCTTCCCTATGATAACACTTATACTTGGAGTGAGGAATACTACAAATAAATTCAATTACCGTGAAAGATAAAAGCTTGTTGTTCAAAAACAGCCCAGGCATATCAGCTGTGTGGAGAATTATCATATACTGAACTAATGGCATTTTGGTTTTACAGCAGAACTAATAAAATGGCACTAAGGGGATGAATCACGTTTTTTTTTCCCTGCATAAATAAGTTCCATATAAAACTGTCCCCTGGATTTGGGGCCTTTTGCCAAATTTTTTTAAACTCTTTCATGAATGTGTTACTTTCCAAATCAAACTGCTTGAATAAAAGCCTATAAAATAATATTACCGAAACAGAGGATTTCAATTAACACAGGACTACTCTCTTTTCATTCTAAAGTCATTTAAGAAATGTGGGTTTCTCAATCCCTTTCTCAGGAAAAGAAATGACAGCTGCTAGGGACATCGACAAGAAAGCAGAAGGCAATGTCTAATGAGACAGAGGAAGTTTTAAAAGCTAGATATTTTTCATTAGGAGGATGCATGTGGAGACCATAATGTGATAGGGTGACATTAGCATAAATAAATGATAAGTAGAATTGAGCCACAGATATGGTCTGTACCATTATCCTAATGCTGAAATTAAAATACTGAGATCAGGCTTCATTTCCTGTCTTTGCCTGTGCAAATGCACCTGGTGTTCAAGAGAGGGAAGTGATGTCTCATATGACTAAGCTGCTAATCCACACAATAACTATGCTGATATTTGCCCAGGTATTGCTAGTGGTTAGTCTTGATGAAGTGTGATTTCTAGTTACCATGACATAATGAAAGTAACATAGAGGTAAATTTTCTTGTCTTTAAAAGAAGCTGATTAAAATGAATGAAGGAGAATTTTCGTTCTGGAACAATTCTTCTAAAGTCAACTGAATTTTTTCAGGTCCACACAGGCATTACTGAGAACAGAACTGGACTCACTAATTTAGTTTTCTATTAATACACAATAAAAGGTATCTGGGGAGTTTAGGGTTACTGATTTAATAGCATGACTACGGAAGGGGAACTGAAGAGGCTGAATGCATAACAATCAGAAAGAAGGAAGAAGGGAAAATGCATTAAGTAGTTAAGTGAGAGAAGGAAAAAGGTGAAGCCAAGGCAGTTCATTAAGGATGCTGCAAATTGCTTAAAATGAGAACTGAAGTCCTTTGCATGATTTAGGCATATTGTTGGCTTCTTATTAACAGTAACATAAATAATGAGACATGACAGAGAAAGCTCATGAGTAGTGCCAGTGCATGAGGAATACAGAAGCAAAGCAAGAGGGAAGTGAAATGGTTAGAAAGGTAGCAGAACAGACAAGGGATAAGGAAGACAGAGTTAAATACCACCCAGAAATCATCTGTCTGCAATTTCCTCTTTTATACTGGGAAGCAAAGTAACAGTGCAAATAATCTAGCAAATAAAGGGAAAGAAAACTTAAAATCAGATGCATGTTTCTAAAAATGCTGTCACCATAGTACAGAGGAGTCTTGGAGGCCACAGAAAGACCTCTCAAGAGAGGTAAAGTGGGATGTTTTTAAAAAAAGCTTCTAGCTGACATTTAAAGGCTTGTCAAACACCACATAGGTGTACTTCATGTCTGATAATAAAAAATATATATAGCCATGTCACCAGCAAATGAAAGGACACATTGTCTTGTTCCCACATGAGAATGTATGGTGTCAGAATTTGAAATCCAAGGACAAAGGTGCTCATGCTACACTAAGTCACACATATTCAATTAAGCATGCGCCTTTTCTCCTCCCTGCTCATCAATTATTCTCTGAAAAGGAGTCGGGTTTTCTTTCTCCCTACCAATAGTGCAGTGCTCTCCGTTCCAGCCCGGGCTGCATTCACACTTGCCGTCGCGGCAGGTCCCGTGCTCGTTGCAGCGCGGGTGACACGCTCGCTGATCACAGGCTGTGCCCATCCAGCCCTCCTCGCAGCGGCAGCTGCCTCCCACGCAAACGCCGTGTCCTCCGCAGTCCGCTGCACAAATCTCTGTGGGAGAGGAGACAACAGAGAGGAGGGGAGATGGGTGGAGGGAGAGGGGGAAAATCCAGAGTGTTATTGTTAGGAAAAGCAGACACACTTCACTACCTCGCCTTACGGGGCAATGAAAGGAATTCCTAGAGCTCATAACACTAATCCTTCCTGACAATAAGAATCTAGTAAGTATATTACAAAAAAGAGATGGACATGGATTGCAAGGGTCTGCTGTGATTGATCCTCCTATTTGCTTTCTAATTCTCTTGCACTCCTCGAGCTTTTGTGATGCTCAAATCCAAAGGAGAAAGCTCTTCCAATAAGCAGAACGGAAGTCACTTTTAATTAAAATCTGGCTGAGTGTGGAAACAATGTGCTGATAAACTACTGATGCTAAAGTTAAGTGCTGGCAAAGCCTGCTTGTGACTTCTTAAACCACGGTTCTGGGGATAGGATTCATTAAAATCCTTATTCGCTGTTTAACTTTAAGAAAGCATATCTCTAGTTCTACCAAATCTGCACATTCTCTATGTCCCTATTCTCCTACCACCCCAGTAAAAATCCTCTCTCACATTCAGAGGTACAACTGTATCTTTTGTGAGCCACTTGCACTGGAGCTGATAGGATGGTGCTTTCTCCCAGGTCTTATCAGAACTAATGGAAGCACAGTCACAGCTGGATATTTTGGTACTTACCTCCAAAAAGCAGACAGCTAAAGGACGTTGCCTTTTCAGGGATGATGGCCTCCCCAAACCTCCCTGAGGCCCAGTAGGCCTGAGGACACAGGCACAAAATTTTTGCCCAGCACTAGACTTTTGTCTAAAGTGTGGCATGGCCTTGGCATGAATTTGGGAGATGTGTTTTTATCTACATTGTATTTGTCTGGAAAAACAGAGACTTGGTGGAGAAGAGATACCCATTAATTGGGTGATAAAGTGCCTGTTACCACCATTACTATACAGGATTTTTCAAGGAAAAAAACCAAAGCCCAAATACTGATGCAGTGCAGCACTGCAGATGAAATGAAATTAATTTATTTCTTCTCCAGACTCATTACTTGGCTGCTACTTTCCATCTCTCATAAGCCCTGACTATACTCTCCCTTTCTCGATGGAAGAAGAGGCAATTCACAGTATTTCAGCCTATGAGGTCTTCTCTCTGACTTCTGTCTGGTGCTTCTAAATTCCCAAATGTTTTGACCTCAAGCCTTCTGCTTCACTGAGCCATTTTATGGATTTTACAGGGTAAGGACACAGTTCCTTTCGGGGACACGGAGATGTGAACAGAAGAAATGCTGAGCAGGGCTGAGCTGGAAGCACAGAAAGGAGTACCAGGGTACTCTGCTGTGCACATTTTTCCTCTGTGTCACTGGCTGCATATAAAATATTCAAAACTACTCAGCCTGCATTAACATCATACCTGACTGAAATTCAGCCATACTTAAGTTGTTTTAGTCTTTTACTAATAAATACCCCATTTACAGGACACTTGGGCTGTTCAAGAACTTTTGATATAGGGCTTGAGCATCCACTTCAGCTCCAGGAGGAAAGTGGTGCACCACAGCAGAGAGATGAGAGGTCTTCAGCCCTTTATGATGAAATGGACTTACCATGAAAAGGATCAGAGAGTTCTTTGGACAACAGTAGTTTATGATAGGAACAACAGTAATCCCTTGCATGTCTAAAAAATACCTCATTTTTCAAATATGACATGAGAACAGGATCTAGCTCTTGCTTCCCAAAAAGCTCAGGGAGGTGGAACAGTTTCCAGTAAAACTCCTTTTACTGCAGCACTGTGGATGTCTCCAAACCCCCTCAAAAATAATCCTATATGCTTAAGTCTCCTAGTGAAAGAACTCTGGGGTTCAAATGGGCTAAGGACACTCAGGAACTTGTATCATTTAGAACCAAACTTGCAAAAGTATTTGGGTATCTTGGGTACTTAAACAGAGCATGTGCACACATCACTTGTTGTTGAGATGTAACAGAATCTAATGTATGATTTATTGGAAGCAAGTAGAAATTATACTATCAAACAATAAAGGTATGGCTGAAGAAGGCTCGAGTTGCTGTCAGAAGTTTTTACTTTGCTTCTGGCATTGAGAGACTGATTTTCACAGCTCCTAGCTGTGAGGGAGGTAATATCATACTTCAATACCGGATAAGAGCATAAGGGATGGGCAATTATTGACTTCCTGAAGGGCTGGAGCCCAGACATCTGTTTTCTACTTTTCTACCCAAAGTGCCAGGCAGCACCACAGTGGAACATGGGCTAGTCAGCGTGGTGATGAACACACATGACCTGCAAGTTGGTTAATATAGCAGTAAAGATGCACTAAAAAAAAAAATAAAATAAGTAAATTTGGTTCTCCTTGGCTGACCTAATAAACGAAGTCTGGGAGAGGATAAAGAAAACAGCAGATTAAAAATCAAAAGCTAGATTTATGCTGCTAAAATTTCAGCAAGCTGAGAAGAAATACCTTGAGAAAGTACAAAGCCTGAGAGTACTGGTATTTAAGCTTGAACGCCAAAAATTATTGTAGCCTCTGCTGCTTTCCAGCACACTTTTACCATAGGGCTACTCTAGTTAGACTGCCCTAGAATCCCTTCTCTGGTTATTAGTTTACATTCTTTGTTCCTAAGCGCTGAACTTGGATCTCAGAATATAAAATAAAATGTAATTTTTCTTGCTCCCAGTTTACCAAGCAATCCAGAGCATGCCAACTTGGTCACTTCACACCTTCATTATAGCCTGTTCTCTCTCTTTGTAAAAAAATTCTTCCTTATATCTAGTCTAAATCTACCCTCTTTTAGTTTAAAACAATCTTCTTTATCACTACAGGCTCTATTAAAATATCTGTCCCCATCTTTCTTATAAGCCCCTTTTAAGCAGTAAAAAAACCAATAAAGACCACAATAAAGACTCCCAAGAGCCTTCTGTCCCCCAGGCTGAACAACCCAGACTGTCTCAGTATGTCCCCATAGCAGAGGTTCCTCAGGCCTGATTATCTTTGTGGCTTCCTCTAGACTTGCTCAAACAGGTCCACATCCTTCTTGTGTTGGAGATTGCCACAACTGGGTCCCAGAGCTGGATGCAGCTCTCCAGGTGGGGTGTTCCAAGAGTGGAGGGGCAGAATCCCCTCCCTTGCCCTTCTGGCCACACTGCTTTGCATGCAGCCCAGGGCACTACTGACTTTGCTGGGCTGTGAGAGTACACTGCCAGGTCATGTCCAGCTTTTTGTCCATCCTCAAGTCCTTCTCCTCAGGGCTGCTCTCAATCCCTCATCCCCAAGCTTGCATGGATACTGAGGGCTCCTCTGACTCGGGTGCAGCACCTTTCAAATAAAGTAACCAAGGCATAAAGAAGGAAAGTGATGGATCCACAGGTAAATGTGAGCTCTGAGACAGGCACATGAACTCCTTGATGTCCCAATATACAGTCTTCTGTCCTACAGCTAAGATGGAAATGTCAGATATCTACAGATTGGTGGTGAAGAAAAAAACCCAGACATAATAGGAATAGTGACAGTCAGAAGCCTTCCTGGAGTTATTAAAAGGTGTCAAAATAGGATAATGGAGCGCATTCAAAAATGGTGAAGAGAGAAAAAAAATCATGCTCTGAAAAGCAGAGTCTCTGTGCAGTCATTCCTATGAAAAAGGATGGAAAACCCCCTGGGACATTTACATCTTGACTGAAATATTTCTCAGACAACATACTGCTGCCAAGGAACAGTCTTGCACACGTGGGCCAGGGATATGCACTGTATGGTATAAACAAACACATTTTAAGCTAACCCACAATGGGAATGCTGGGAACGTTCTGGATTTCATCTCCCACCCAGCTGAGACCCCAGCCAAACCACCACCCATGCACACAGAAGTGTGCAGGTTCCAGGTTATGAATGTATAATTCATGTATAATGGATATATAAGGTGGTTTGGACTCCCAGGCCCCAAGAGCTGTAATATAGACTCTCAGCTGTGAAAAACACTTGTGAAGCAAACTACTTAGGGCAGGCTCCCTAAAATGTAGTTTAATTATTTCAGACAGGGAACCAGCAGCCAGGGACTCTCAAAACTAAATCTTCCATTTAGTTGCCAGTTTAAAGATAGATGGGTACCCTACAATTTATATAGCCTTGCAACACACAACCTGCTACATGTCCTGGTCCTTTACAACACAGTAAAGGACCTCTTAAACGCTCACAGGTTTCTAATGAGTGATTAAATAGTCAGAATAGCTTTTACTTTTCTGGTGGCACTCTAAGAAATTATCAAAATGGATTTCAGATTAAGCTTCCACTTAAATACACATTGTCTTGGACAGAAAAAGACAGCTAAGGCTGTTTTACAGAAAAGAGCAGGTGAAAAGTTTCTTTGTCGTTCAGTCCCAGGGACAGAATTTGTCACCTCTGTTCTTTTTACAAGCTGCATTTTTTTGGTACATTTCCCAATTCTGTTGTTAAAATTAGAGGACATGATTAGCTACCATCTGAGCTGCATGAGCAAATGAGAAGGAAAGCTTTTAATTCTCCTAATACAGTATTTTCAGACTGGCCAACTGCTCTGTATTGCTCCTGCCTATTTAAGCTTAGTTAGAACACTCTGCCTGTACATAAAAGACCTGCCTGTTAAATATTTTCACACCAGCTGTTCTCAAAAGGTGACTAAATATTTCCTTTCATCTTTAATCGCATCCAATGTTTGTATGAACAGCTTAGCCACTCCTTATCCTTTCCTAGTGGTGCACTGTGTTTTACCTCATCTCACAGTGCAGCTCTCAAAGCTGTTTGTAGTTCCTTGAAGAGAGGGGATCCTCTGAGTAAATCTGGTGCCCAATTCTAAGAGCAAATATGAGGCTTAATGTCCTCAAAAAGTACAATCAAGCCAAGCACGTCTGTGAGAAACACCTGGACTTTGAGTATTACCCTGTGTTTTGCTCCCTGATGTTTGTACTTACCGGAGGGCACTGATGGATGGTAACTGATTAATGGATGCAGCCTTTTTCTGAGGAATCAAGTTTGTATCAATGTTCCCATCTGGGGTTTTGTCATGTTATTGTCTCTGAGCATTGCCTGAATCTCACATCATGTTATATCAGTCTTACCTGAAGAATTGAATGGAGCCTAATTGCCCTCTGTGGGTCAAGAAGGAAAGAGAGACAGTTCTAGAGGATTATTCAATTTAACCACGTTTCATGGAGAATTTCTGGAGTAGACAGTGCATTGTTGAACTTCGGGTGGCTCATCCAGAGGTCTCAGGTTATCACAAACATTATTAATAGGAAAGGATAATGCCATTCCAATAGGATTCTGCTTATTTTTCATGCAATTAATTAAAAAAGAAATGGCTCATCTTCAATTCCAGGACCTGCTCTGTTTCATCACTGCTCATCCCTGGGGCTCTGAGCAACCTGCTCTAGTGGAAGGTGCCTCTGCCCATAGCAGGGGGGTGGGAACTAACTGACCCTTAAAAACCCTTCCAACTCAAACAATTTTGTGATTCTATGAGCCCAGACACAACTGCCTGCTGGATACATTTTAGACAAATGTTTTTGGTTTTTTTTTTTTCCCCTCTCATTATCCCCTCACAACTGAGAGAGGGACTTCACTCTGGTCTGTTAAAACTGCCTCAGAATACCTCAATGCTCTCTTAAAAATCCTAAGCCATCTTGAATCCTACCCAAAATCCTGACAGTGGCTGCTGACGTGCCTTAACTTCTCCACAGTGTGTTGACAAAAACTGTAACATAGCTTTACTCTGTCTCCATCAGCATGTCTCTCTCTGATGTTGTTCACTTAAAGTTTAAGAACCTCAACTATCTGAAGCCAAGATTATCCTTTTTGTTCTGCATTTGCACTGTGCCAGGTATAATGAGGTCACAGTCCATTAAAAGCACTTCAGAAGTTAGAATACTAAAGCAATTACTCATACAAATAAAAAACTTGCACCTACTTATTTCTCTCTTTTTTTGCACATCCTGCTAAAAACTGACATAAATCTGTCCCCTTAAGAACAAAGAGTCTGCTATGTTGCCTTTGATATTTCAGAAGAAAAGTGGGAAAAGAAACCTATCAAACACTAACCCACCAGTGCAGTGCTTTGTTCATGGCCCTTTTTAATTGATGGAACAGACACAGGAGTCTCCAACACAGAAAACGGCATCATTCAGAATTTCATATTATCTTCACATTACATTAAAGACTGGAGTTGGGAAAGGGATAATGATGTTAATTTGTGCTTCATTTCTAGCAAATCCATTTTTACATGTTTACCCTTATTCCCCCACATATCCTCAAATTGTCTTGACAACAGTTTAAGGCTTTCCAGCTTAGAGAAGAGCAATGCAGATGAAAATTTTTCTTTAGCATTCATGTGATGCAAAATCAGAGATTTAGCTGCTTCTGACCTGTCTGCTAAATCCTTTTATAAATATGGATTTAGTGCTAAAATATAAGATCAGGTGAAATTGCTCAGAGCTTCCTGAAAACTGGGTCAGTTCCACTGACCTCCAGTATATTAATAGAAAATTTAATAATTAAAAATCTGCCTTAACTGGGATTTTCCCATTTCAAGTTGGTTCATTTGAGGCCATTTCCAGCCTCAGACAAATTTTTTTTTCCAGAAAAGCACAGGAGAGAGCCACTGCACAAAGCTAAAAGGCTGAGTTTGGTGAGGAGCTAAGCCTTGTTTTCACAACCTGCTTTAGAAGGCAATTTACAGGGAATATCTGGGAAAAGCAAGAAATATATAGATGAAAAAAACAGAAGGTGTGTGATCAGCATGATTTAGATAGCAGTGAAGTGCTAAAGACATTCTTCATAACAAAACACATTTTACAGTGTTATGAAACTCTCATTCATGTGATTCGATAACTCTGTAGTGACATGAACTCTGTGCTGTTACTGAAGAAGACATAAAGCACATTAGCTTTTAAAACCATACTTTTTACAAATGTTATAAGGAAAGGATCAAACTAGGGAGCAAGAAAAAACCTGAAAGAAGAGGTGTGGATTTTCTGTCACTGCCAGTAGCAGATCTGTAGCATGAAATCCTCTGAAAATCATCCTGGTTCAGTAGCAAACAGGGAATGACTGTGTAAGGTCTGTCCATGTCATTAATTGAGGGATGTATCTTTCCCTTCAGAGATCATGTCCTGAAAGCAATGTCTGCATAATTTACTGCCTTTAAACAAATAATCAGTTTATCTATTTTTAAAGCATACATCAAATATGTAAATATTACTAATGTAGAAATAGTAATAATTACTTATGTCTATAAATATAAAACCTGTCTTTTTATGAGTGCAATTCAACTTCTGATACTTTGATGACTCTCTGCTCTACTCAAGGGCCTCAATGTGTTTTACACAGCTCAGTAAACTAACAGGTAACAGCTATTTATTTTCTTTCCATGGATGAGAAATCAAGATTAAAGGATGCTCTCTAGAGACTGAAAATGAATCCATCAGCTTTGCTGTGACCCCTCATCAGGAAGAATACTGACCTTCAGCAATGGCTTTGAAATGTGACTTGGACACCTGCACTTTCACCTCCTGAACATGAAGCCCTGAGGAGCATCCCAGGATGCTTGCACTGGGGAATGCATATCCTGCATTACAGAGTGACCCCAACCAGGACACCTGAGCTGGCCTGAATGCTGATTCTTTCCAGCTTCGCAGAAGGACTGAGTACAGCTCCTCAATACATGTGCAGGAGGGATAACTCTGCAACTCTGCACTTGCAGGAAAGACTGGGTGTGCACAAAGGAGGTATAAAACACAGAACAGAAGAGGAGAGACATTTTTTCACTCCAAGTGGTTGAATGGATCTAGGAGAAGGGTTGGTGGAAATCCCTAATAAAAGAAAGGACCCATCTCCCCATCTCTGTCTCTGGCCCTTAACTAGAAACAAAAGTTAACCCCACTTCAGCTTTTTCCCCCTAGTTTTCTCCTGGTATTAAATTATTTGCTGGCATAAACAGCTTTTTGTTTAAATGAGAGACTTCTGCAAATCCCCTTCTAGGTCTCATTTCTCTCTGGAGATCCAAATCAGGAACCAGGGTGCCTCTGAGATGCCTAATTTGGAGATGAATAAATAGTCCACAGAGTAGCTCCTCACCTGGTCCTGAGCAGATCCAGGAGATGTGTCCAAAACTGCCCTGGAAGTCACCCTCCATCTCCAAAATGACTAGTGAAGGGGTTTGGTACAATAATATACTTAAACTGATGTATGTCTGTCCTCTAAGACTGAGCCTCTTACTCTGCAGCCATACAGGATTGAGCACAATGGGGTTCTTGGGAATTCTTGCCAGAAACAGCAAGAACAGGAGCACAACAGACACAATTAGCTGCATAACGTACACTGGTACAGCTGGGACATAATTTAAAAAGTATCTCACCTCAAGTGCAATTTCAGCTTGCTTCAAATTTGCAGAAGGCTCTTCCAGTTTCTGTCTGGAAATCTGAAATTCTATTAAACTGCTTTGGTGCTTTTTTATCAGCTTCTACTTTCTACAGTATTTATCCTCTATTTCCATCCTTGCCTTAAATGCTAAGGACTGACCATCACTTTGTGTCTAAAGCATCTCCTCTGTGGCTGTGATTTACTTTCGTACTCGTGTCAACCTTCCATTTATTTATTATTATGAACTCTACTTTCAACTGTCTCTTGTTGTCGAATAGCAGGACATGAAATGCCAGGTATTTTCAGGCTTCAGTCTTGGAGCCGAGATTTGTTGAATAAAAATAAATATCCCAAAGTGCAGGATTGCATTTTTCTCTTTGATGCTTAATTGAATCTCTCTGCTTTCTGGGATGTGTTAAAGCTTCTCAGAAAAGAAACAATTTCTAATATGTTAAATGAAGTTCCTAAGAAGGATTTTTCTCTGAGCTAATTTTAATTTCCTCTCTGTCCATAAGGAAGAGATAATTTGACATCAGAAAAACGTTTTGCTCATGCTTAAAAATAACTGATTTATTTTCCAATTCTGTATGTTTTGTTTTTTTTCTAAAATAAATTCAACAGATCATTTACAAATGTGTGTGCTGAAGTGATCACAAGCTAGATTTGCTTGGGATTCCTTTACTCAGAGCTCTGTCCCAATATGGATTCCTTTTTCTTCAGACAACATTTTGCCAAAGAACTTAGAAATTTTATTGTTATTCATCTTCTTCAAAAGGAGACACAGAACATGTATGAAATGCACAGGGCTGACATATCCAGAAGTTAGATGTTTATCTAGCCACACAAATGGGATGCAGCAGTAGCTGTTCCAGAAGGTTTTTGTTTGCTATGCTGTCCATGTGCCTCAACACTGATCTGAAAGGATCACCTTTACTGAAAAGCAGTAGAGCTCTCTCCAATGAGCTTTCTAACTTTTGTCTGTCAACATCATTAGAAAGTGCTCATTAGTGCAAATTGTGATGATAGATTTTAGAGTATGAACACCCTGTCATTTGGAAGGGGGCAGAGAGAATATACTAATTCTAGTGCATCCATTTCAGACAGCTTATTAAATCATGGACTTCTGGGCTTTAGTAGACACCAATCCACTACATGACAATCATTGGTCTTATATTGTCTTTTAATTGCTTAGTTTTGATGTTTTTCTGTTTTACTGACTCACAGACTATTTTCCTTATTATCTAGCCTTGGACATTCTAAGTTAGAATCATACATAGAATCATAGAATGGTTTGGGCTGGAAGGGACATTAAAGACCAGCTCATTCTACCCCCCCCCGCCATAGGGAAGGACACCTTCCAACAGAACAGGTTGCTCAAAGCTCCATCCAACCTGGCCTTGAACACCTTCAGAGATGAGGCACCCACACCTTCTCTGGGCAACCTAATTCAGTGTCTCAAATATGACTTGATGAAGCTGAAAACATCCAGTAAACCTTTGCAGGAACTCTGACTGTGATGAGCTCCAACTGGGTTGGAGTGTAAGATCACAGTCACAGGAGGTATCTACCAACAACAGCATGGAACTGACTGAATGCTAGTGGAGAAGTCATGACATGGAACCTACAACCATGCTTGCTGAGCCATGAGTGGCTTTATCCAGCATAATCAAGGTAGATCACGGCAGAGACTGACTCCACACAAGTATCCTCCCTGCAGATATTGCAGCAGTATCCTGGTTAAAAGTAGGAATAGTCAGCAGCAAAGGTCTACATTCAAAAATCAAGAGGCTCCTCCTTTCAAAGTCAATGTCAGAGAAGAAGCCAAAATTTGGTCATCTGAGACTTATTGATACAAATAGTAGGTTCTCACTGATACAAGAAAACATTGCTCAGTCATCCTCAAAACATGGTATTTTAACAGTACTCTGCTTTAAACATGGAATTTAGTATCTTGTGGTGGTGTGAAATTTTTCAAACTAGTCTTATTAACATGAGCCCCATTGACTCCAGTACAACATTGCTGTTTTCAGTCAAAAAGTCTGCAACACAAAGCATAATTGATCCAAACAAAAAGAACTTTTGAGCTCATAGTGTGACTGCTGAGGTCACATTTGGAGATAGGGAAGAAATGTTGAACCGAAACCGGCATGCTGGGAATTAGCCCTAATCATTGTGGGAAACAAATAAGGGATGGAATAGTCTTCCCACTGCCCTTTGTAGGGGTCCATAAATTTTCACTGATTACTGCTGACAGAAGAGGGAAGCTTTGCTCATCACAGAATGCCTAAGGTCAATGAGAACCAGGGACTGCTTGTTACATGATTGGACACACACTATTCTCAGCCTGAGACATGACCTAATCAGAGCAAATGCATTGTGATCTAATGGTCAGAGACAGACTGATGATATCATTGCTTACACTGGTTTTGGCCAAGTCTGAAATGACAGCTAGAACACAAGTTTTCAGTTCCTTCAATATTCCCTTTTTCATTGTATCTGACCATGACTTCATGGACTGCTGCAGAGAAGTGGTTAAAAGATCCTAAACACATCCTACAGCTGACAGAAGTTTGATGCATCTCTGGTTGGCTAGGAGAATGTCCTGAAACAATTTCTCAGCTATCAGATTTAAAGTAGGAATCCACATTTGAAAGGTAAGTTGTATTTTCTGTCTTAGTGGGAGTTCTCTCCCTCCCTTTATTATGTCCCTTTCATCTGCTGAGCACAAAGATACTTGGACTTTTGAAGAATTGGACTCGCCACAAAAATAACTGCAGCCCATTTCAACTATTATCTTTTTCCATCACATCAGGGTCTCCTTGCACACATTTTTAATAAACAAAAGGAAAGGGAGTAAAAGGATATTCAAATGAAAGCCTCCCTGAATACTTTTATTTCAAAGGTTTGGGCAGAATTTAGTCTTTTATTGCATTTTTAATAAAAAGCTTAGGAGACTTTAAAGGCTAAGTTCATCTTGGCAATGGGTAGGCTAAAATCTGTACTCACGAATTCAGCTACATGAAAAAATTCATGTTTTTCGCAACGATAGTTCTTATTAACACTGTTGATTCTCTAGATTCACTAATTTCTTCATAATCCACAAAACAGGTATCTGCCAGTCTGCCAGATATCTACCTGTGAGAGTCTTGTGTGTGCACTGTGTGCACATACTTTTCCCTTTGAGAGAAAAGTTATTTTTCTCCATACGAAATGGAGAAGATCACAAGTTCAGAAATCAGCATGTTATGCTTCTGCGAGGCAGAGGATGAAATTCCAGCTGGTACAAGACATTTCCTGGCTTTCAGCAACCATTAAAGGACCAAAGTAAGGCTTTCAGGGATGAGTCTGCAATTTAGGTATTGTGCCAGAACAGATTTTGATGGTATCTTCTGAAGACCAGCTTTGAAGACACTGTGCTACCAAAGTTTCAACTGCCCCAGACTAATGTTTCTCCCAGGTCTGCCAGGGTAGTGAGATGAACAAGTTACAAGCTGAAGGAAGAGCATTCAAGGTGGCCTTTGATTACCTAGCTGTGCCTGGTGACTTTTTTTCTTATGTGATGAAGATATTTATCAATTTCAGGTGTTGCATCCTGAGGTTTAATTCTCTTTTTCTTCCTTACGTGTTTTAAAGCTAAGAAGAAGACAAATCAGCAACTTCTCACGCATTAAAGAAGCCTTGGTCTGTAGTATGGTACAAGCCTGTACCACATCAGAGCTGATGTTATATCCATCTTTCACAGAGACATTTTTACCCCTGAAGAAAAAGACTGTTTAAAGGAAGACTTACATGAACGTTTTCTAAGGATGGATTTTTATCTTGGTGGCCTTGGGCATGGCATGAAATTAACATAAGATATTGTTTTCAGAAGTTGACACCGGTAAGCCCAAGGAAATAAAATTTTATCACACAGGTTGTGTTAGCCATGGTGCTGTTTGAACAATGGGATATGACATTGTCTGATAAAATGTATGAGAACTGCTTCTGTGACTGTGTGTGTGTGCATGTGCGTGCAACAGTCTCCTGCACAACTGGTGAAAAAAAGACAATGCAATGTAAAGGTGCATTTACTTCAGCTTAACTCTTTAAAAGTTCATTCTTCATGGTCTCTTTTATCTATTAATTGCAATAGAGAAACAGAGAAAAGATGCCTGTTTCAATGAGCTGTACCAACTTTGTGGTGCGGAACTCTGTTGCGTGCTACCTGAAAGACTTTCACCATTGTTAATTCAT
This sequence comes from Dicaeum eximium, assembly GCA_013396995.1. NCBI lineage: Eukaryota > Metazoa > Chordata > Aves > Passeriformes > Dicaeidae > Dicaeum > Dicaeum eximium. Next base: position 417,922 of record VWZP01006139.1, read on the forward strand.
ACAACTAAATTGATACTAAAAAATTCAGTCATTACCATTAACTGATACAGGGTCTTAAATCTAATCACTGTTTGTCAATAGCCTTCAACTGATCCATACTCCTGCAGAGTAAATAGGAGCTTTTCCATTGACTTCAATTCACTGTGCAATAATTTATGAGGATATGGCTTCCCTGCAACCAGAGACATGGATCACACACCATGCTAGTTTTATTTTAAATCCAACTTCTCAGCCTACTGAAAGTAAGTAAAGTCATAGAAGGTGGGTAAATACCTGGTCTTCTGCTGCCTTGTGGCTACCCACAATTTCCCCACCGTGCTTGGAGGCCAGGTTTATCACCTGCCATATGTAGTTCTCCACAACCCCGTAGCAAAGCTTCATAATCTGCATTTGCTTAAGGCAAATTTCAAATGCCTAAATATTTTTGTGATCATAGACCTTCACAACAAAGTGTGTCAGTAAGCCACTGGGAAGCAGCATTTCATCCCTGCCACAGTGGGGACAAAAGGGCAGTCATAAAGTCCAGTGCCATACCCTCCGAAAGCCATGTTAGTAGCAGAAGTGATGAGAGGAGCTAATAGGACCAAAGTACTAGATTTCATGAGATACAGTTATGCAAGGTCAGCCTCAGCCTCTGGCCACGCATGCTCTCTTGGTCTTTTCAAAATGTGATGTAAGATATCGTAACTTCTTACTTTACTGAGCCCCAGCTGCTAGTTTCTAAGTCTTATCATTAAATGTACAGCCCATGATTTTATATCTCCACTGGCAATTTAGGACTACCACATACAAAGTACTATTCCCATTACTGCTCTTCTCCAGTGTATTTTTAAGGGTCTGAAGTACTGCCTGGATGTCAACTGTGCATAAAGTGCATGAGTCATTACAAATGAGTGATGGAGAGAGAATCCTTATCTGCATGCAGGTCAATCTACAACCACTGTCAACTGCCCAGAAAAAGTCAGTACACTTAAGACACAGAGAACATAATTTCTATTGCTGCTTTGTATATTCAACTTTGCAATGATTTGAATGAATAGTGTGCATGTGAAGATGTCAACTACCAAAGACAGAACAGTGTGAAAATCACTGATTTAAATTTGAGGAGAGCGAAGGACAACACCAGATAACTTAATTCCTTTAACAATGATTTTGCATCCAAGCCTAATACAGTTTTGACAGGCCTGGGATTATACTGATGCATGAGTAAGATCCCTCTGGTGAATGGTGCATTCCCCCAGTGCAGATGACATGACTCACCTATTAATTTCACTGCAGTCAGCAAACATGTCTTATGGTATGTGGTGTGCTGCCTCTTGATTCGCCAGAAATAGTTGGCCCAGTTTAAATAGGTCAGGAGTGAGACTGTATCACACAGTAATTTCTGTTCCACACTGCAGCATAGGCCATTTCCTTCTTCCCACAACACTCAGACAATAAGAGGTTAAGAGATCTGCCCCATAATGGCTTCATTAGTTGCCAGATAGGGCTCATACGAGGTGAAGGGAGATAGCCCCCCAAAAGCCTGGGATACAGAGGATCTGTGACAGCAGACTGGAGGAATGGGGTTAGGATCAATGGTTCCTTAATTACCTTTTTTTTAACCAAGTATTGCTTGGACTTTTTAGCTGAACTGGGTTATAAAGGACTTTTTTGAATTTGCTTGTGCAACAGTACTACGATGCAATGGGGAAGTGGTTTAATTATCCCATGGAGAAATCAAAATACCAGTTTTATTGTTGAGTACAAGTTATCTCTGGAATTATTTCTGTACCTTTCTCTAAGATACTCTTTCTAGTATTTGGGTATTGGCCAAAAAAACAGTGTAAATTGAGAGAAAAGTGATCCTACAAAACTGTCCCTTGCATGAAAGGGTGGAATTATGTTTGAGAAGCATTTTCCCTGAGTGACAATTCTGAAGTAGTATGGCAGCAGCCCTGTCTCAGCATGTCTTGGCAGTGGGCAGACACAGAAAGCAAAAAAAAACCCCAAAACATATAACTACTTTGTCCTACAATGCAGTTCAGAGTGGGAATCTCTCACAAGAGACTGAACTGGCACAGCTTTTCTATGAAGGCTAAGTGGAATGAAAAAAGATAATATAAACAGGAAACAGAAATCTCTGTAATATTATTGTTTTGTGAAAAGTGAGGGTTTTACCCAGTAATCTGTGTTCTCTAAGATTACCACTAAAGGCAGGTAAAATCTACCTACTTAGCTGAAAGATGCAGTCTAAGGTTCAAAGAGGTTCTAATTTTACATTCTACACATGAAAATCCACCAGCTACTGCTTCCATACTGCCTGATAACGCAGATGAATACAGCATACAGCACTGTAGACAGGTACTATTCTTAACTTCAAGGTGGTAAGAGCTGGAAAATCCACTGTGCCTGCTCATATTCTAGGTTTTCAGATAATTATGCTGTTTCCAGGGTATGTCTCTCCATGTGGTTTATGAAAGGGGCCATCCTTGGCACAAATCCACGTGTGGACAGCTCTATACATTTCAATGGGACTGAGCACAGTCCTAACTGCTTTGCTGAGCTGAGGGTGATTTCTGCAAGTACTTAGCTCTTTTCCTTAGTAATTCTTCTGTTCTGTTTGGTCCTGTTTTATAGGACAATAAAAATCTGTCCCTTTTAGACCCTTCTACAGAGCCTCCACCCCAGTGGACTGGGCAGTGTGTTATTACATGCAATAGCATGCCTGCTCACTCCACTTTAATGATGCAAGAAAAGTACCACATATCCTGTGAGTAAATCTGTCTTTCAAATCAAGTCATCAATTCAGTGGAAAGGTCTGGGCTAGAAATGGAAGTTTACAAATTATCTTAGCTGTGATTTTAGCTATGAGGCACAATAACCCGAATGTTACAAGCAGCTCAGTAAGGAAAAAGGTCTTGGAATGATGCTCAAGTTTGTCTCAAATAACTTCATGCTGCCAAAGGAAGTTTGCACTAGATGGATTTATAAAAGCAGTAAAAGGAAAGCTTATAAATCATCTGTACATGACCCTGCAGGTTAACAAAGGGAAAGTGAATTCTGTTTGCCACTGAAATAAACATTTTTCCAAATCCATCCCTGCAATCCCCAAACCTCTGTACAAACACAGAATAATGACTCAATTATGAACTATGCTACAAACTACAAATACATGACTACCTTTCCCCTTATGGTGGTTTTCAAAATAAACTTACAGAGTATGGAATTGAAGATGTTAATACAGGGAAAGGAAAAGCCTGGCACCTATATCTGCAGAAGTTTTGATCAACCAGTTTCAGCCCCAGGCAAGTAGAGTAGTCCTCCTCTTCTGACTATTCTTCAGTCCAGTCAATTTTACTTTATGAAGAACTTCTAACATCCAGCCTAAATGATGATTGTCAAAAGGGTTTTCTTATATTCTTAGCACCAGTTTATTCAGTTTGCCTCATGCTTGGAAATTACTCTCTTAAAATACTTGCAAACAGTTAACCTGATTTTCTTTACTCATGACAGTAATTCTTCAGTGAAAATGTTGTTTACAATAATTTTTGTACTATATCCACTCTCCTAATAGCTTTTTTTTTGGGTTGCTTTGCTGAAAATTCCTTTCATTTCACTGCCTATACTGAGCTGCCCTGGATTTCTGGCCTAGTTCCACTCCAGTTGTGTAAGGTACAGAAACTGTTATTGCTGGGGTCTCTTTTTTTGTGAGCACACAATACAGGACAAAAGCCAAAGAACTGATGCTCTGTAGGTTCTGACTATTTAATGTATTCCACTATTTCTCAATGCAGCCTTATCTAAGAGCTAATTGCATTTGGAAGAAAAGGGTCCTGAATAGTTTTTCTTTAGCCTTCGATTCACACACCTGATGCAGATTTTGAGCAAGATGCCCATTCAGAGGAGAAATGAAGGTTGCTGTTCCAAACCTATACACAAAACTGCCCATAAAAATCTGTCTTCTTGGTAGCTGCTTGTACTAATAAATACTTTTACTCGGTAAACTTATTTTTAAGTTGGTAGAGGACAGTCTTTTAATATGAACCTCATGAGGCACTCATCCTCCTCTAGCCTAGAAAAGCACAAGCTTTGAATTCAGAAGGGAAAGGAGATCTGACAGATTACCAAGTCTTCCTTCTTGTTTACAGCCACTAAAGATTATTTAGTCATCTCCTAAAAATCAAAACAGACACTTCAGTGACTACTGGGGTTCATCAAGAACGATCACCAGAACAAGAAGTTATATGTAGACTATCAATTACATTAACAGCCAAATAATGAACAATAGCAAGGCTTTAATGGAGTTATGTGTGATATTACTCTATGCTCAGCACTGGTAGCAGAATTATTTATGTAGTTGAGCTATGGAATTTCTCCTTCCAGTCATGCCCTACATGTGCTTCACTGGAATACATCTGTAGCTTTTTTTTTGCAGATCAGAGTATTTCACAAAATTTAACAAAAGACCAACAGTAAATCAGCGCTGACATTACCGATTGAGCAGTCGTGGCCAGTCCAGTTGGGATCACAGCTGCAGAGTCCAGTATCTGGGAGGAAGGTCCCATGACCAGAGCACTGATCCAGGCAAGTGGCTCTGGGGGTCTCACAGTTTGTCCCTCCCCAGCCGACCGAACAGTGACATTCTCCTCGGACGCACACGCCTCGTCCCGAGCAGGTAGGATCCATGCAGTCCACTACATGTGAGAAGGAAGAGGAAGCAGACAGGGAAAGCAAATGGGAATTTCAGGAAAAAAGCTATCAGACTGTTGTCTACACAAACATATTTACACAGTATCTCAAGGTTTCAACCAAAAAGCCCTGCTGTGAACAAAACAGATGCTTCAGGCAAGAAGTCCGTAGCCCTAAAAGGCAGCAAGACCTAAAACACCTACGTGAAAAACAGAGAAAAATCTAGTGATGAAATCCATTCTTTTATGCAGGTCTGCACTAGTAAGTGATCCTTCTGGTAAGAACAGGCTAATATCAATTAAGAACAGAGTAAGAATAATATTCAATCACACACATGGTGTGTCTTCATTTATTCTATTAGAATAACCTAAATTACTATTACTAATGAATTTGAAGCTGAGCTTTAGTTTTCTGAGAGAGAATTTTGCATAAAGATTCAGCAGAAGCTGACATTCTTATTCAGCAAAATACATGCTTAAATTGAGGAATGTGCTTAAATCTATACAGGTTTCATGGAGACTTAAAGAAATTTCACATTGAAATATATCCATAGACAGTTTTTCTGGAATAAGGATTAAAACAAAATCATGCCTTTTTTTATAATGGTGTTCTTTTGGTTTTATTTTTGATCAACTAATACTCTTGTTTAAATGTTTGAGGTTTACTTTGCCACCAAAAAGAGGCATTTTCCTAACAAAATGAAAGACCATTTAGTTAGGGGTATAGCAATGTACACCAAAAGACCAAATATACTCCCCTCCCTGATTCCTGAGTTATGTGTTTTGTAGGCAACTGTCAGCTGCTCTGCCCACCGGGAATTTCACCCAGCAATCGAAAAATATGAAATGCACCAGACATCCTCCCAGAAAAACCAACTGGAGGAGTCGATTGTCTATTTATAGATAAAAGCTGATAGGACAGCCTAGAGAAATTCTTCCCATCTTTTGAAATGGTGTGTGGCAGCTCCCTGGGGATTGGTGACAAGTGTCAGTCTGGCTAAGCAGCACAGGAAAGCTGTCCAGCTTCTGGCTCTGATACAGCAGAGCAGAACATGGCCACCGCACACACGACAGGTTTGTGGTTCAGTTTTTACCCCTGGAAAAGCTAGTAAGAATTCCACTGACCTGTTTAAGATCCAGAAACCTTAAAAGGAAACACAACAGCTGCTCTGATAATTCCCTGGATTCTCAAACCCTTCTCAGTCTGACAAGTAATGGCTCAGTTATTACTATACCAAGGCATGAGAGAGAAATTTTCTTTTTTGTTTGATTCATGGAGCTCTGCACATAGCTGGAACAATCCTCAAAAAATTTAAGAGGCTGGAAAGGATGAGTCCATAAATCTCCTTCACTGTTAGCGAGCAGGGAGCGAGGGTGCCAATTTTAGCATGAGACCCTTGAAACCCTGCCCCTGTTCTTTCTCAGCAGTAATAAGTATGAAAAGGACTAAGGGACAGAGTAGCAGCCTCGTCCCTTCTCGGCAGACGGTTTGAACACAGAGAACAAAGATCACAGGCTAACTGACAAGAGGCTACCTCCAGGCAATTAATCATCCCCTCTGAAGGTCAGTTGGGAAAAAGGTGAGTTTTACAGGGGCCTCCATCACAGGAGGCAGACAATCTGCTATCTCAGCTCTAACACAGACGATTATAGGAGGGGAATGTGCATGTCAGAACCCCCCATTTATCATAATCCCAAGGCCATTTTTCATGTTGAAATGAGCCCTTTCAGAAAATGTCACACACAACGGCTACTTTAATCTCAGCCTCACTAGCTCTATCTCTTTAGGCTTTCGGCACCATCGGAAGGGCCCTGGGACAGGATTACAGGCTTCTGCTTTCTTCTTAATCAATTGCTTAGTGGATTTGGAGTACAATGGTATACTTTTAGGGAGTTCTGCTTGACAAATTTAGCTGCTCAGCTCTGGGAGAAGCAGAGATGGGGAGCTGGGCATGAGGGCAGAGCTGACAAGATCTAGTATACCTGGAAAAGAAAAAAAAAATTGTATGTCTGTGCTGTTGGTTGGAAAATGTCCCAAATGGTCAAATTCTTGGTTAGAAAATGCCCTGTTTATAGTTTAGCCTTGAGCAGAATCGTTGCCAGGGAGGTAAATCGTGTAGTAAGCAAGGTTACTGCCTCTTCTACACTTTTCCCCAATATGTTTCATGCTTCATTGGTCACACAAGTTATTAGGCTTATTCGGTGCCCAAAGAGTAACTTCTCATATTTCACTTCTTAAATTTGCTCCCTTCCCTCAATGTCTCGCTGGCTTAGGCCATGCCTTATAAAATATGGGCCAATAAACTAAGGAAAGAGAAAAGAAAAACTAGCATAGGATTGTTGGCTGATGTTTTATAAACATTGCTGAACTTCTATGAGGGAAAAAGAAAAGACAGAAGAAACCCTGGAATGAAAACCCATTACAAACATGGACCAAGCAGTGAAGCTACGAGAACTGAGAAATAATAAAAAATAATCAATACCAGATGGCCCTTCTTAGAAGAGAAATTAAAAAGTAAAACCAATTTAAAAAATAGTATAAATCAACTTTTTTACTAAATTGAAATATGTACATATATGTTCTCAAGATTTCCCACAAGGCATATTTCTGAATTACTTCCCCCCCTCACAACATAATACAAATCATGCCTCCAATATCAAAAACATGCATGCTTGGAAAAATACTAAACAGTGCATAAAAAAACCCATGTTCTCATTGTTTTCCCTCCTTTTTCAAGTTTTGACCCAGTGGGACTGACACTGTCCCCCACTACAGTGATAACATAAAATAACTGAGCAGTGCCTGGCTTTTTTGCTTTAAATGTGACCAGGGAAATAAAGGTTCCTGTTAGGAAAAGGGCAAATCTCACTCTGATTTACACACATTAAACACTTCTGGCTGGAGGCAAAATCAGGATCTTTTCATTTCGGTTTACCCAGTAAAGATATGATCTAGTAAATAGGAGGTCTAGAGAGATGCTTTAAAGATATTTCAGTAGTCACAATCTTTGGGTTTTGCATGCCCCACAGCTTCACTGAATTGTGCTTTAATCCAAAATGAGGCTTTCACAAGACATGGCTTATTGTTACAAGAGCTGATACTGTCTTTGTCTCTAACATTTACTGACACTGAAGCCATGCTACATCAGAGATGTCCCACTCCAATACATTTAACACATCAAAAGAAGTGCTAGATTAGATGCCATTTGAATGTCTGAATCCAATTCAGCCTATTTTCATTGCCTATAAAATAAAGCCATCTCAGATAAATTTTATCCTGCATACATGAAGACAACCATAAATTAATTCAAGTCGTTGTCATTCTTAAATGTATCAAATGACATCTTTAATCTATCAAGCGGTGAAGAGGGCTTATATATGTACTTGCAGAAGCACAATTTAAGAATTATTATTTATCAGGTCACCAGTGTAGAATTCTGAGAATAGTTTTCAAAAGTTTTGAACATTATTCTTTAAATAATGCACTTTTGGATAGATTTTTATACTCTCTGAATGATTTATACACTTTCAAAACTGTCCACTTTTTCATTTAGCAATAAGAGGCAGTCACAGACTCTGGAAGATAAAGGTTTATGTTGGCAGGTGAGTTCCTACACAAAAAGATTAAAGATAAGTACTAAAAGCAGCCGTAAATCTAAATGTAAATGAGAAATGTTTAGGGGGCTAATGTGACAAAAAAGCTATGGAAGAGCCATTAAAATAATATCTGACTTTGAAGCAGAATTTAATTCAAGTCCTGAGCGTTTCTAAGCTTTTAACGCTGACAAGGATCAGGGACTTTCTCTCACACGCCACCATTTTGTGTATGTAAGCAACTGAAATTGCTTGGCATAGCGCAGCAGAGAAGAAAGCACTGTAAAAGTAATTATACGTTTAGATGTGTAAATGGAAACGATGCTTTAATAAGAACATTTGAACGTATGATTAGATGTTCTGGTCTTTCAACTAGATTCTTCTATCTGAAGCATTTGATGGCTTTTCATCCAATTATTGAACAAGTATGATAGCTAACGAGGAGTTATGACAACATATCATTTTTATGTTGCATCCATCTATTGTATCTCTAAGGTGCCTATTACTGTTCTGTTTAAGTGCCAGTCCGATTCTGAATTGCCTCCATCCATATAATTACAGAACAACAATCAAAGCAAAAGGCTAATTGAATGCATCTTGCAAATACCTTCTTCACAGCTCTCGCCTTTGTACCCCGGGTTGCAGATACAGGTGCCCATGATGCACGTGCCATGGTTATTGCAGGAGACATCAATGCACTGGTTGGTTGGGACATCACACTCTGCTCCCTTCCAGCCGCTGTGGCACAAGCACCTTCCTTTCATGTACTGCCCATTTCCACTGCACAGCACTGGGCAGGATGCTATGGACAGACAAGAAAATCACATTAAAACAAATGGAAAATCATTTCAAAAAGAAGCACAAGAGCCCAGCATGTAATTTACATTCTTCACACACAGTCTTCACCAGGGTACGTTGCTGTTTGTTTTGCCAAAACCAAATATTTTATATGGTTTATACCCAGCTGTTAACTGTATTCTCCTATGAGTGTTTAAAACAAACAGTGCCCTTAAGTTAGACCGTCTTCTTGCTCTGTGTCTCTGATACCTCTTTCCACTAACTAAACTCATAGTTTTCTTGCATTCTGATTTCACAATGTACTGATGTCTTCTTTCCACAGCATCACTGGCCTTGGATTGCTTATCACTATCCCTGACCTTCTGCCAGCCTTTCCTTGACAGTGCCTCTGCTGTGGACCTCAGTGACACACAAATCACTCCCCTGTTTTTTCCTGAGTTAACTCTCAGCTTCTATGGGTTTCAGTTGCTTTGCTCAAAGCCCAGAATGCCACATTGAGACTATTTCCCTCATTTAGCTCATGTCATACCATCAGCTATCAACCTTCTTCCCTGAAAGGGTTGTCAAGCATTGGAGCAGGCTGCACAATGAAGCGACTCAGTCACCATCCCCGGTGGAATTCAAAAGATGTGTGGATGTGGCATATGGGGATATGGCTTAGTGGTGGACTTGGCAGTGCTGGGTTAAGAGCTGAACTTGATGAAAAGAGTTTTAGAGGTCTTTTCCAACCTTAACAATTCTATGGTTCTAATCAAATGTCCAGCCCCCATTTCTGGTTATCACCTCTGCTGGACTCAATTCATCACCAGCCACAAGGCAAAATTGGCCTCTACTGTTTCCAAGCTCCCCGTAATAAAAGCTGTGTAAATCTGTCCTCTGAAATTTGTATCATTTATAAAGGATTTATAAAGGATTTTTAATTGTCCTTGTTTCCAGCAAAGTCAGCTGACTCTCAAGGCCACCCAGATACAGGATTTCTTCCTTGTGATAAAGAAGAGGAAGATGACAAGCTCAAGCTGTGGCATGATGGATCCCAGGATTAATCATTTTCAGAGCTAAATTTGGAAATGCCCAGGCAGAGTTGGATGGGATGAACTGAAGGATACAGAACAGGTTCCCCAAGGAAGCAGAGGGCATCAAGGACCAGACCGTAGCCTCCATGACCACAGCTTTTTGTAATCACTGCTCTCCAAGCTCTCTCCAGCTCCTTTCAGATGATGCCTTCTCCTTACTCCATTCTCCACCCTAGCCACATTATGTTCCTTTTGTCCTCTGTTCTGATTTTGCCAAGGAAGATGTTGATTTCAGTCCCTTAGAAACAATAGCCTTTTCCTGTTCACTCTGCCGTAAAACTTCTTGCTTAAGTCCTGTTCTCTTTCATTTCATTTTGCCAAAACTCCACTGCAAGGACATGTATTCAACACAGACTGCTCTTGTTCACTGTTGCACATCAGCCTTAGGTGAGAGCAGCTGGCCTTCTCATCTGCCCTTCTCATCTGCCCCTAAATGCGGCAATTTATGAACAATTTTATGCAGGACAAATGTTAAATGAATATTCCATTCTGCTGCTTAATTCAACTGGATTAGGCATGTGATGAATCCTTTTTTGCTTTGTTCCTGACTTTGATTATGTGTGGGAAGGGGTATTATATGGTTAAGGAAAGCTTTCCTCTCCTTCTCTTCCATCTTTTCAGACAGTAATCTCACAAAGCGCATCATGAGTTGTTTCCACACGTCCTTATAGTCAAGTCAGTTTGAGTGTTCCAGAACTACAGCAGCCTCAATAAAATCCAAAGCCTCAATAAAATACAAAGCATTGCCAACTCTGACTGTTAAACTGGCTTGATATGCAGTGAACTGTACTTGCCTGACCAAGATAAAAGAGGTTTAGGAAAGAAAGGAATTTGGCAACTGTTATTACTAAGGAGCACTCTGTTCCCTTTAAAGGAAACACATTGCTGTGGTGCTGCATTACAAGTGCATCATTTGCAAGATGGTATCTACCTATACAATATGAGACTTAAATTGTTTAAGATATGTTGTGTTGTGTGCATGGCTCACAGCACACTCACTCTGTAATTTCACTTTTCAGCTAAGTGCTGGAATTTTCTGCCCCTCCCATCTCAAATTTCAATGCTCAGTAATGGACATTGTTCTTTCAAGGCACTGGCAGGGGATAGTCTGCAGTTCTTTTAAACAAGAAGAAAGAATAACTGCCTTTAACCAGGGAGAGGTTGCTGAGAATGACTTACATGTTTCCTGACAAGACAGCTGATCACTTGGTAAAAGATCAGATAAATTACTGGCCATCTGCAGTGAGCCTGACACTCCACAGAGCCTTCTGTGGAGAACACCTTCAGCATCTCCTGGAAAGCACTGCTACAAATGTCAAGGAAATGGCGAGAACAAGACCTCCCCTGTAGCATGCAATAATGATAAAGACAAAAGAGGCTTCTGAAATTTTTCTCCTGTTACTTGTGCAACTCTTTTCCATATATAAAGATATATAATTATTATTTGATCATTCAGATTCCAACAATGTCTATGATGGCAAAATTATAGTAATTTTCTAGTGTGGTAATGATAGCAGCAACCCAAACGCATACTCTGTTTCTTGCAAAGTTGAGCATCAGAGAGTAAGATCATTTGTTTGTTTGTTTACTTTATACAGATGTTGAAAACACCACCTCCTGTGTCCAAGAAAACCTTCAAAAGCCTATGGAATACACCTATGGTGACTTGCTCTCATTTATTTTATTTTAAATAATTGGTTAGTAATACATTAGTAATTAACCATTACTAAAAAGAGAAAGGCTTTCTGCTCCAGTTTCCCATTCATTTGGATGGTGAATTACAAGGTTGAATTGAAATAAAGGAACACCCAAGAAAACCATGGAATTCTTCATGTGAGCAGGAACCTGCTTATTTAAGGATTACTACTCCATACGGGTATCGTGAAGGGCTGCAGATGGATACCATAACAGCCTTACCCATGCTGCCTTCTGAGGGATTTGTAGGTCAAAAGAAGAGTTTTGGATGTCCCTGAAAACCAACAGAAGTCAATGCTGGAATCCTTGGATCTCATGCTTATGGCCACACGATCTATTTAACACACCCACTGAGTGGACATGCATACACAAATATTAATTGGGCATTCCAGGTATTTTTCTGTCTTCCTAAAGGCAGAGTGCAACCTGTGATCTGAACCCAGGTGATTCTGAATGAAAAGACAGAGTTTAATAAAAGGTCTTCATAGCAGCTAGAGCATGTGCTCTGGTGAAATGGAAGCCTCACATCACTCCATGGAAAAGCCTGAGAAAGTTCAGGATATAGCTCGGGAAGGGAGGTGAGCTCCTCTGAAAGTGGATTCAGAACAAGAGTTTAAGTACTGTGACTCAGAGTTAAAAAAGTTCTTTTCCTCCACAGACTCTACAGGGAGCCTTGGGGGAAACAAGCCCTGAACTTCTGCCCCTGCTGAAAGTTAGGAGGTGTGAGCTGGAATATGCTATGGGACATGGAAAAAACTCCTTTTGTCTCCAGCTCTAGGGATTTGCAAAGGAGCTTGGAAATGCAAACCAAGTGTAACCTGAGTCAGCAAGAAGTTTGACAGAACAGCTCTCAGGGACGCAGCCTGCCACATCCATCTTACTGGGCTGTGAACTCTGAAACCCCGCCGGGTTCAGCCCGGCCGCGCTCCTTGGCAGGGAGCTCTTGCCTGCCCTGGGGTGTGCGGCTCCTTATCTCTGTCTCCTGGCCCGCTGCTGGGATGTGACCCAGCTCAGCTGGCGGGGGAGAGGGCTGGGGTTGGATAGAGTTTAGCTCTCTCCTGGGAAGGCGCCAGCCTGCTTTCCAAAGCAGTGATGAGCTGGGGTAAAGGCCTGACCTGCAGCCTTACCCCAGCTCCTTGGGTGGGCACTAACATTTTATGCTACCTCCCTCCCCAGATTTATAAATCTGTACTTAGTTTGTTGGATTGTTTGAGCCAAAAAAGGCTTTGAGAAGGTTGATGCATAGTATCCTGTCATTTCCCACATGCAAGGTTTTGATATCTTGGTTTGAAATGTGTTCTTACTAAAAGTATTTCAGTTTGTTTTTTAAATGTTTAAATAACCTAAAAAATTCAGGCCAAAGAAAACCCTTCCAAAGCCATTTATTAAAAATACTTATCACTTGAGCAGAAAAATGTATTATACTGTTTACTGGGGTAAGTCTCCTTCCCAGTCCTCCCACTGTTTTTACTTTTGGCCAGATCAACCAGTTGTTCCTGCCATTATCCTACTCCTAGCCTTACTGTAATGCTGCCCCATTCTCCACAGCTAGGCTCAGGCAGACTTGCAAGGTACTTTTTGTATAATCAGTATCTTAAAAGAAAGCACCATTTTAGTGTCATGCCACACCATGATAAACGTGCTCTGCTACACAAACCATAATGCCACATTTATAAGTCCTGTCTTCCAAAGTCACTTCCAGAGAGAAAATTTCCAAGGTGACATTTTGCCTGTCCACAAGCAGCCCAAGCAGTTGTGCTACTGCCAAGGGCACAGCAGTCACGATTAGTATAGAATCATAGTGTCATTAAGGTTGGAAATGCCCTCCAAGATCGAGTCCAACTCTTAGCCCAGCACTAAACCATGTCCCTAAATGCCACACCTACACTCCCAGAGATGGTGATTCCAGCACTTCCCTGAGAAGCCTGAATTCTTTGCTGAAGAAATTTTTCCCAACAGCCAATCTAAACCTCCCCTGGCACAACTGGAGAATGTTTCCTCTTGTCCTATTGCTTACTTGGGAGAAGAGACTGATCCCCACCTGGCTACACCCTCCTTTCAGGTAGTTGTAGAGACCAGTAAGATGTCCCCTGATCCCTCCTTTCTCCAGGGTAAACGCCCACAGATCCCTCCGTTGCTGAGCGGAATTTTAGCAAATTTGTGGCAAACAAAATTCATACATCAACTTGTTTCCATTCTACTGCAACATCCCCACACTTGGTGAAGAGTACTTTGCAAAAGGCGCCATCATGAATATAATTTCCAGAAGAAAAATGTTAACTGAATGGGAGAGGGTAACAGTTAATCAAGCATAAATTCCTACCTCTGCCACAGTCCGGGCCCAGAAAACCAAGGAAGCAATGGCAAGTCCCAGACACGCAGTCTCCATTCCCATAGCAATTACTGGGACAGTTATCCACCGATTCTGGAAAACAAATGAGAATTCAGACACTTCTTTAGGCAAGAAAATACCTCTGAGTTTAGGAGGGCTCTGGATGGGCAGGACAGTTGGAACTTCAAAGCAATTGCTGCTCTTGGGGTGAAAGCATTAGTGTGAGCTGCACTGAACCCTGCTCATCCATTTACACCAAGGGAGGTTCAACTGGAAATCCTGTGATTAAATACGAGCTGCTCATCACCCACCAGGTTTGGCATTCTCTCAGCACCTGCAAACTTCCAAATGTCTTTTCTTCCTGTATATTTTTACAACCATTCTTCCTCTTTGAATTTATTGCAGGGATGCAATATACACCATTCTCATGGCAGAACGTGCACTTTTGGTCCAGTTTTGTTGACTTGATTAAGTGACCTTGAGGTATTTATTTGTGCCAAAGAGAGCTGAGTGATGATAGACATGTTCCCCTATGAACTTACTGAACACCAACTCCTAGCCCATCCTATCTGCCTGTTCAAGAAATACCTCTAGCCAAATTTCTTCTTATTTCCTCTGCAATATTATATTGAATATAATACATTATACATTATATAATTCATATCTTTAACAGCTCAAAGTGCTGGGGCTAATATTCTATTTGGTGGAGCAGGAATGGGTCTATTTCACATTTTCTTCTAGTTTTAGTTATCATCTTAAATTCCCTGACTTTGGCAAAAACACCGGCTACTCATTTTTCAGGGGAAGTTAACAGGTAAGCAAAATGTTATCTAGCTTTTCTCTTTTGAGGAGAGTTCAGAATATTGGATCTAAAACATATCTGGCATAAAAGAAAACACAAGCTGGTAAACACATCAAAAAGAGAATGAAAATAATCTCATTTTCTTACACTAAACTGTGAGTGAAGACTGAGTAAATACGACTGGGAGTTTGAAAGACATTGTAATAAATACCATGGTTCATTCTAAAGTGCTATTTCACATTTTCTGTGAGGGAGATGGAGATGCCTATCAGATGAAAACTGGATTTAGTTATAGAGCAGGGGTACTGGTGATACACATGGAGTGGGGTGAAAATCTCAGCCCTGTGAATAATGATTGCATTTGCACAGATGTACTTCACCAGACCTTGTGGGAGCAAAGTTATTTGTAAACTCCCAATCAGTGCAAGTGAAGAGAACCAGCAACAGCAGAGATGTGCAGATTAGTTTCTAACCACAAATGAAAGGAAGCTGGTTTCTGGATGGGTGTTTGTCAAAGAGCAGAGGTTTCTGAAGGATATTTTAAAGGCTGTGGTGTAATTCAATGATTCATAAAGGACAACAGCAAAATTAAATAACAAAAACAGTTTAAAGCATTTATGTTTTTAAGTCCTGGCTTCAGACATCTCATAAGCAAACAGCTCCATGCAGCAAGAAAGGTACAAGGAAGGGCTGTCAGGTTTCTAACACTCAGTAGTTAAGCAGGTATTCACTTGGTGTGTGGAAATACAGTCACAATATGCAGTCAGCCCTTTAGGCTTGAGCTACCATCTTTATTCCAATTAAAGAGCAGCCATGCTTCCTAGAACAAAGAAATAATGACTGAGGCCTTGTGCATTTATAGCAATATTTAGGAATTTCATCTGTCACTTCATAGCAGGTATTAACACAAATCTATCCTGTAAATAAAAAGTTAATATTAGCCCATGTGTATATAATCTTCATAACTTTGACACGGGTTAATGTCACTGCTGAAAACAAGAATTAATTCACTTTATGACTTTTTTTTCTCTATGCTTTTTTAAACAATACTTGTATTTTTCTTTTCTTCAAGAAATATACACAGAGATTTAGGAAAAATAAGTTATTTATGTACATACTTACACACATGAAGAACATACAGAGTGTGAGTTCTGTGAAACAAGATAATGAGATGGGCAAGGAGATTTAACTGCTCCTGTTGCTGAAAGGGTCAGTCCTTTTCCTCTAATGTTTTCATCCTAAGAACAACTCTAAGCTCCCTCTTCTTGTGCTGGTTTTGGCACTTGTCAGACCCTCCAATGAGGTGGTTAAGCTCAAAAGGTAGCAAAAAAATGAACGCATCAGAAAAAACAACTAGAGTATTTTTATTTTCTGCTGCCTGAAAACTGGGAAGAGAAGGGCTGTGCTAATCAGCATTAGTGCAGTTGTTCCATTACACCTCATCACTCCACTGCCACTCTGGGTCAGGGGCTGCAAGGTGGAGCAACACTGCACAGATGTAACATGTGTGACCTTTGAAGTCAAGGGGAATACCTCAGGGCTTTATGCAGGACAGAATCCCAGCATTAACAACACCTTTAGAATATTAAAAACTATTTTTAGAAGATTTTTCCCAAGTTTCTGCTTTAATGGAATAAACTGAGATCTCGAAAAGGAGTAAATATCCATAAAGTTTTCTTGGTATATTTTTGTAATATAATATTTAAACAAAATAGTAAAAAGACCCACAGAAACATTTAGAAAGTATCCAAAAAGCAGCATAATGTCAAGCATGGCAACTGTTCCACAGTGTGACAATGCACCCCATCAGCTAAATGGTAATCTTTGTTACTGGAAACAATATTTTGCAGTTACAGTGGGTTCAGCTGGTGTGTCTGTAATGCTTAGTACAAGACAGGCAAGACTCTGCACACCACTTCCATGTCCACTGCAGATTAAACTGAATTACTTTGTCTACAACAATGACTATGTATTAAAGGATTTAGAAGTTCAGAGTGACCACAGAAATGGAGCAGACCTGTGCTTAGGTAACCAACCTTTCAAGAATCTCTTGCTGAGTCCATGTAAGAACCTTTACTCTGGTGGTGCATCCTTTCCTCCTCTGACTAGCTCAGCAGAGACACCCATAACTGGTCAGATCCCTGCTGACAGTGACTGACACTAACACATAAAAAAATATATATTCACATTTTTTTCTGGTTTATATGCAAATTAGCATTTCTCATTGTTAAGCTGCAGTGATATGCACACATATCACTTCATCTATCACTATCTCCTCAATCTTTGGTTTCCCAGGCACTTCTTTGCAATTGTGGCCAAACTGCTTCATCCCATGTAGTTGCTAACTCAAAAGGAATTTAAAAAAAGGTGGATGAAGCCCATTTTATCTTCCTCACTGAAGCACCTCAGTAGGTCTTGGGGCCTGAATGCCCTCTACCATTAATAAGAGAGTAGGCCCTTAAAAATCCTTTCATCCCATTTCACTGCTTTCTCTGATGTCCCTTCTTTTTCTAATATAGCCGAAAGTAACATTTTTAATGTATTCTCATTTTACACTACCTCTATTTGCCCTGGAATAACCTGCCTGATAGAGATGAGATGAAGTGAAAAGAAACTCTGCTCCCCCTGTGACTTGTGCCACTTGCTGTTTTTTAGCAGTTAAGGATGCAAACCTTCCTGGTGATTCAGGGCAATTAAGGTCTTCACACACTCTCAAAAGTTCTTCACTACTGAGAATCAATTCTGAAAAGCTATGAAGGTTCATGCAGTGCATCTTTGTCTCAAAGCTCCTCCCAAACAACTCCAAAGTATTTCCATAAAGGAAGTGTTAAATGAACACACTTTTTTTTTTTTCTCAGAAGCTCCAGAGCTAACGAGCACAAACAAGGCAGAGACTGAAGCTTGTGAGCAGCAAGCCTGCAAGCTCTGTGTGCAACACTGAGCATTCTCCTATTTATATTCTTAGGCAGAATCACAACCTGGAATTTCTTTTTACTTTGAAGATTGCAGACATTAGCAACTCACTCAAGGCTTCTCATAAAAACCTCTGTTTTCATCCTAGGACTCAGTTTTGTTTCAGTGGTTACAGACCGTGAGTTGGGCACCTCAGAAGATGTTCTGGCCCTTCTGGCATGTGTAAGTACACACACATTCACACACAGTGCTCTAACACCTACATTTCTAGCTAAACAGGAGGAGGTGGGTGACTTGGCATCTGAAATTAGGGACTCATGATGGGAGAACCCTGGAAAGAATACAGAACCAAGCAGACATTTTCAGAAGCTAGGACTTGGCCAAATTATTACCACTTGGGATAGAAGGGACACAACTTTAACATTCAGGGAGTCCCTAAGTCAGTGGCACAAAGCAGCTGTCTTTCGAGTGTGCTCACAGTCAACACTGCTACAGAGGTGACACACTATCAGTCAATAAATAAAAACAGGCCACTGAAGTTATGGCTGGCTTCTAGTCTCCATTATACAGCTTATTCTGAAAGCTGTTCACATAATTAGAGGAGTATTTTCCAATATATACAAAATTCCATATGGTGTTTTATGAATAGTACCATGAGAACTCCTTTAGAGAATCATGACAATGTTTTTGTTTTGTTTTATTTAATTGATAAAGTTCACTGTGAGACCATGAACAATTCTTTTTTTAGGAAGAGATACATATGTTCTCTGTTTCCAGTCTGATTCCCACAGTCTTCTCTTGGCTTCCAAATCCCTGAAGAGATCTTACTGACACCAGCCAGTAAGGGCAGAGATTAATAACTGGAGGGCCAGCCAATGGATGATGCATGATGCCTTCATCAGGTTTTGCTATCGTGTGCAGAGAACACTGAAAACACAGTTTCCATGCCACCTTTCAACCACCAATGGCAGCAGGAGTGAAACTTCCGAAAGCAAACAACTCACACCAGGGGCACATCAGCAAAACTTGGGGTGCTGAGGTTTCTAAGACAGAATGCAGAAGCTTGCCTATGAATTAAGTGTTCTGCTAGCTTCACAATCTAATTAGCAACTCAAAAAGCAAGTCATTTTATGGAATCACAGAATCACTGTGTGGTTTTGATTGGAAGGGTGACCTTAGAGACCACCTGGTTCTAATCCCTCTGCCATGAGCAGAGACACCTTCCACTAGACCAAGTTGCTCCACAGCCCATCCCAACTGGCCTTGAAACCTCCAGGGATGCATCAGCCAGCTTCTCTGGGCAGCCTGTGCCTCATCACACAGCAAGGAATTTCTTGCCAGTATCTAACCTAAGCCTGCCCACTTATAAATTTAAAGGCATTCCACCTTGTCTTATCACTCTATGCCCTTGTAAAAAGCCCCTCTCCAGCTCTCTTGTAGCCTTTAGGTACTGGAAGAGCTCAAGGTCCCCTTGGCACCTTCTCTCCTCCAGGCTGAGTAACCCCAACTCCCTTAGCCTGTCTCCCCAACTCCTGTGCTCAAGCCCTCAGACCATCTTCACAGTTCTCCATTAAAAATATCCTCATACTTCTCTGAGAGAAACTCTAAATGACATAATGAGACATTTGGTCTTCAGATCCACACTCATTTTGGAGAATGGTATGGAAATGCCCTGTCTGACAGAGCAGGTACTCCCTATCCCAGGACAGCCTGCCTCAACTAGGAAAAGAAGGATGTACAAAACACTTTTGGATTCATAAAAGTAAGAAACGGGAAACATGCATTAAGTGTGAAAGCCTAGACTTCTCCAAGAGCAAAACTCTTCTTCTGAAGTGCCCTTTAAGGCCCTTTCTGCTCATGAGCTTTAATTATCAAAGCAAAGAAAGAAACAAAAACAATTCTCTAAGTATCCTCAGCAGCTATAATTCAGCATATTGCATAAAATAACATTGATTCGCTATTTTTGCCATTTATTTCAGGGGTTGTTTTTCAGTACAAGTAAACTCACAGCTGGCAGATTTAAGGGAAACTTGGCTGAAACCTTTATCCCATTGCTAGTTTTCCCACTGTAATCACCCTTTACTCTGAGAGAAGCCATAAACTGGCATGATCCAGCCCATACCCCCAGTAAGACTTCACACTACGCTATCTTTTACTTAAGGGTATTATCGAGTTCAATACGAAACTGCTAATTGTTACCATTCCCATTTTTTTTAAAGTTGTTAATCTGAGGCATGGACAAATACAACACAGCATTTGCTTCATATGATAAACTGACTCATGTGACAGCGACAAAGCTCCCAGGCTAATGGCCTGCTCAGGGGACCACTTTGCACTGACAAAAAGCCCCATGAAAGCCAATTCCACTGTGGTGAACTCTATAAAGATCTGTCGGCCTGGCTCACAGCTACCAACATGAATTACCTTTATCCAGATGCAACACAATAAACATATTAAGAGGGCAGACAAATTTCTAGACTCTTGATGGACTTCTTTTTTATATACTCACCATGTTGGCTGGTCAGCAGTACAGCTACTTTAACAGTATTTTTGCCTTATTTACTTACTATGCAACATTCAACTTAATAGCTTGTTTCCCTATCTTTGGGCCAGAGGCCAAGGCAGATGTTTGCCTGACACCAAATCCTATTAGAGGCTGCAGTAATACAATTGTGTGTTAAAGATAAATATTTTATAGCCTGCACTTGCCACCAAGCATCATCATTCCCTAGGCATTTAGAGGCAGCTATCTATTGGCAAAGAAAAAATAGTTATCTAGCTGGCAACTGAAGGCAGTAGCTTTTTGGGAGTTAATAAGCACCAGGACTGCTTTCTAAGAACTGATTAAATGCCATTCAGTGCGGTGTGGCTGTATGAATTCAAAGGTAACTGTTTCATTTGATAACCTCAAGAAGTTGCTCTGGAGATGGCAGTGTTTGGTGTCACAAACATGTAGGAACAGCACTGCAGCAGGACCATTAGACCTGAATGAATCAATGCTAATCTGGGTTCAGGAATCAAGGTTCAAGGAATATAAAAAAACTGTACCAATGGGAATATTCCATATTAGAAATGAGATGCAAAGAAAAGAGCAGGGTTTTTTTAAGTACCCTGTCCTGTCCCTTCAACTAGTAGTCTACTCCGTCACTGCATAAGAAATAGCCTCAAAATCTTTTGTTCATTGCTGGTGAGAAGATATATGTAGCTGCTCAGAATAAAATAAATTGCCACAGCTACTCATCTGCCAGCCCAGGAAGATACTGCATACACACTAATTGGTACAATAAAAGGTTTTACCCTTTCCTAATAAATATCAACTATACAAAAAGATGCATTAATTCAAAAACAGCAAGTAAACTAAAAAAGGAGGTAAATCAAATAATTAGAATAGAATTGTTTACTGTATCAAACAAACACATATATTTATTGTCACACAGAAATATATTGTTCCTAACTGTCCACTGATCCATTTTCTGCCTAGTTGTGTTCCCCTGGCTAATGAAAACGTTTTTGCTGGGAGGGAGGGAGGGCACAGGGAGCAGGGCAGCAAGCAGGGAGATTCCATGGTTCATATTTGACCTTGAAATCCTCTGTCAGCCACATCAGTGCAAATAAAGCAATGAGGAGTGCCCAGCATTTCTCGCACTGTACACTGAATTACATTGCTTGGGAGAGTGAAGGGACACTGCATTATTTCACCTTACTCAACCTTAAAAAGCCACATACTATTTTCCCTAGATCTGCTTGTCCAGGATAAAACTGACACCTACAAGCTCATTGCAGTAACATCTCTCTTTCACAAAAATGTTCCTTGTCACTGCCCCGACTACGTTAGCAATAATTTTAATAGGAAGTCAGGCAGTATAACATGAAAGGCAAAGAGGATTCTGAAGCTCTGTGAACACATTTAATTTACTTCCCAGTTGCAGAGCTTGCAGGCTTGTTTATTTTTCAAAGAAATGATGCTACTTGATTGAATTTCACTGCAGGAGAGGCTGCATTCTAAGCCTGGAGAACTGTCACCTGCCCTTGTAATTGTGATAACAATGCCAAGGCAGAGGTGGAGGTGAGAGGGGATAAAACAGGTTTCGGATGTCTTCAAGCATCAGATTTGACACTATGAGCCAAAAAAAAAAAAAAACCAAAAAAGGGAAAAAAAAGGTAAGGGGAAAGAAAATGCTCTGGAAACAAAGGAAATGTGGAAATGCAGGGTCTGGTATTCTCTTGCTCCTCCTCTTCCTTCCCTAGATGAAGCTTTAAAGGACTGATTCCTTCTTACAATACATCATCACCTGCTGAGATTTCAATTTTTCTGCTTCATTTTTGTTTTGTACAGCTTTTATACTTCTAGCTCAAGTAATCCACACCTGGCAGCCTGGGATGTGAAAGTCTTGACATCATCATGGAAACTCAGTCATTATTTTTGAGTGCTCTTTCAGTTTCCTCTTCTGTAGGGCACCCAGTGCGATGCTGATACTGCTAATGCCAGCTGATGTTGTGCCAGATTCTGATTTTTTTTTTTTTCCTAAGGCTGGGAGGTCTGTTTTAATTAAGGACCCATGCATATAACCCTGTTTTGCTCTCAGTGGAACTCTAATCTTCACATGCAGGTATAAGGATGCTAAATTAGGAAAAGGGCAACAAGCAGGCAGTCCTTTAAACAACTCTTTAAATCGCTCCTGAATCTGAAAAGTGAGAGAGAAGGTCAGTAACCACAATATTGAATTCCATGTTATTCTCCCTCCTCGTTTTCTGTAAGAATGTTTTGAAAAAGCAATTTGCAAGTGCAGATACACCCCCATCTACATGAGGGTACTGACAACAGACACCTGCCCCTGCCAAAGTGACTCTACAGGCTGGGCCATTTTACAAGGGGATGGTGAGGAACAGAAGGTTTGGTGCTCAGGGGCAGTTAGGTTGCTTATTGAAATCAAGAGCTGCTGATTTTGCCAAATTTCACAGTACATCATGTGAGCACATTTCCCCTTGAGCTGTCTGTACTTTGGCTTTTAGGCCTGGTTTGAAATGTCTATCCAGGTACTCAAATGGCTCTCACCACAATCCTATCAGAATTTCTCACACTATTTCAAGCACATTTGACTCCAGGCCCAGCTGGAAATACTAAACAGTCAGCTTCTTTCTGTCCTATTTTGAACTTCTGTTCTACAGAAAGAGGGACCAAGTGGGAATAGTTTGGGGAATAAATAAAGAAGAGAACAAGCCTGATCATTTCAGAAACCTTTGCCACATTTGGTCTGAATTTGGGTTGCCCTTTGAGAGCCTTATCTTTATCTCCCTGATTCATTCCTTTCTCTTACTGTTTCCTTATTAAGAAGAAATCTTTCCAGTGCAGAATGCCTTATAATCTGAAGCTCTCAGATGGTTGAAAGCATAAAGTGTAGTGGGATTTCAAAAGCACTTGGCCACTGGTCAGTACATAAGACCATTTAACTTGATGGTAAAACCTCCCTTGACTTCATTAACTTTTAGGAAATCCTGCTAATGTATTTCTGCTGCCCATAGGGCCAAACAGGGAACACTGTTTTCTTTCCTTACAACGTGAGCAATGCTAAAAGCACAAAAGGGTCTTGAAATACAGTTCTTAAGGAATCATAGATTGACCATCTGAAAACAGTCTCTGTTCCAAAGCACTTGAAATGTGATCACAGGTTGGAAGTTAGCTGGGAAAAAAAAATTCAGTGAATGATTTTAAACAAAGAGTAGCTGTTGGAATAAAGCCGCCTTCTTTTTCCTTCTACAATGCAGCTTCCAAGCACAATATGACTTTAATCCATACTTGTAACATAACTGTGACATGGCTGTGGAGATCTAGAAAGACACACTGTGAACAGTTATTTTCTTCCTAGATTCCTTTTTTTGCAGCTGAAATATTTTTAAACCTGAATTTCACTCCAGTAGATGAAACTCTCATATCCCCTATTTGCCCAGGGGATTGCAAAAAAAATTTTTTTTGTTCCTTCCCACTCTCATAAATTGTTACAGACTAATACAGGAAACAACAATTATTCAGCCTTCAGGGTTCAACTTCTGGAGCTGCACTAGCAAGAGGGAAGTTACTTCACGTTCAATACATTACATTTTCTGCTGTCACAGCTCAGGGCAAGGCTAAATCTGGCCTTGAGTTTCATTTTAAATGATGTTTTAAGTTGGTGTACTACAGGAGAGATAAAACCATTCTTACATGCACACACAGAGAACTACAAATGTAATCTCTCTTGGTCAAACAAATGCCATGAAACCTCGGCAATGTTATAATTTTGGGTGCATAAAAAAATAAATTTTATTTTACACCAAGTCTTTAGTTAATATATCCAGCCTGATAACTAAGGATGTACTGGATGGAATGACTGATATGTGAGGTTCAGCTAGGTAAGTGCCTGGTGCTAGGCACATGCTCTCAAGCAGGATGCCTGCCCTGCAGCTACTGCTGCACAGGGACCCCTCCAGGTTCTATGTCAGCCTCACCTCCCTGTAGAGATGCCCCCAGTTCTCTCAGACACCTCAGGTGCCACCAAAGTCCTGTGCTCAGGCAGCTGCATTGAGCTCTTGGTGGTCTTCTGTCAGGGCCAGATAAAAAGCAGTACTTATGCCTCTATTCCTGCCCCTTGCAGACTCGCTGCACAAATGTGGTCAAATCTTGCGACTTCTCAGAGCCTCCAGCAAGCTGTCTAGAAATCAGTGTAAGATAATCTATGGAGCTTTTTCTGAGACTGTTGTAGCACTCGGCAAAAGAAAGCAGTCACACATCTAATATACAGACCAACTGTTATCATTTAAAAGTCACTGTCATCACTTATACCAGGAGTGACTGCACAGACCATGTCCTTCTCATCTGCACGGCCCCTGTCCAAAATGGAGATTGCTCCAGTGACTCCTGAGGTGCTGATGTTGTTGGCTTCTGTTCTTTTGTGGGCTTGCATGCAAGTATGTACACGTGAATACAGCCTTTGGAAAAGTGAGGCTTTAAAGTGTCTGTTGTTCTAGCACAGAAAGAGTTCTCCTTTTGTTTGCCAAAATGGACGAGCAACTCCCCCAGCCTTACTTCTGTGCTTTAGCAGGGGAGCATTCATGGAAAGAAAAGCATGCACAAAGCTGCTCTAGCAGCTCGGTAATACGACACAGGAATAAAACAAGCTGTGCTTACATTAGCCCACAGTCTGGGCTGCGCGGAAAGAGCTATATACAAAAGTGTAAAAACGAAAACCATATGCACTGTTTTACACATTTCTCCAGAACCCCTCAGACAGCACTTACATGCCATGTTATTAAGGCAGAATTCTGCTCTGCTGAAAAAAGCGAATAGAAAAACACAGAGACAGAAATAACAGAAAGAAAGAAGTAACAGAAAGAAAGAAATAACAGAAATAACAGAAATAACGAAAGAAAGAACAAAAGAATGAAAGAAAGAGAAAGAAAGAAAAAGGCTTTAATTTCAGCAATAAATAAACCTTTTCTTGACCCTAAAACTAAAGTAATTCCCCCAATCAATAAACCTTTTGTACAAGTTCTGTCAGATCAAGAGAACTTGTCTGCCTGAACACAGCACACGGACATGGAAGTTCAATGCTACCGGTCCATGTAAGTACAGATGTAGGCAAAGCTTTTCAAAAGACAAATCTACCTTCATTTTTCTACCACTTTAAAGCATGATTAAAACCAGACAAAATCTGGAACATTAAAGACATTCAGACATCTAACTTCTGCTGATATGAATACTTACTGGCATCCACGCAGTCTTTAGAAGCATGGCCTAATTTCTTTTATACAACAATATAAATGACAGTATCTGTCCATTTTTCTATTTTCCCCAGCCAAGTTATCACTTGTTATTGTAAGATCTATTGAAAGAGGTGTGTACATCTAGAAATTAAAATAAAAAAATAAAGAAAAAGTTCAAATCTAATGCTAAATAAACTATTGCCTCTGACTTAAAACTAAACTAGTTTACACATTTTATTTTTCTACTGCTAGCTTCTATTCACCAATCATCAGTGAATATATACGCTCTACACAGATAGAGCAGCCGTGGAAGTTTTCACAGCCAAGCATTTGACCTTTGCAGGCTTCTTATTATTTAATTATCTTTGAGACATGTCCTAATTTTCTCTTTATTAGAGATGCCTTACGTCTTCAATAGCAGAATCCTGAAATAATAATTTTGCCTGCCATTATGGCTTGGGAAGTGGGGTTATTATGCAAGAATTGTTTCAGATACTTGAAGAGAGAAAAAAGGTCATTACAAGTAACATCTAGATTTGAAACAATTGGTCTGACTTCCTGTTCCTTGGAAGGGCTAAGCAGCAGCAGGCAGAAAGCTGCAGTTAACATTTAGGGAGCAGTGTACCATAGGATCACGTACAAACATTACTGACTGAAGGTGAAAGGGATTTAAGAACCAGGAGGAATGTTTGATCTGTTAGGAGTTGTCTGAAAAGGCAGACACAGAGATAAACTCCAACACTGGAACATGCTCACCCTCTTGGCTCACTTCACTGGGAAATAAGGCTGTTCAGTCGAATCAGTTTTGAGGAAAAACATGAAAAGATTAAGGGAGCGCTGAAAAAGGTGCTGTTGACTTCCAGCTGCTGAAGTTTTAAGGGCTGTATCACTATCTATTTGAAATTATCATCACTGTTTTCCTGAGAACAGCAAACAAAGTCTGGATATGAGGAGTGCAAACTAATGTGGAAGGTTTCACCTCTGCACAGCCCTCTTTCCATTTCCAAATCCAGGCTCAGCCCATGTTTGCTTTTTATAAAGTCCTATAAAGAGAACACACCTGCTTGGAGTAGGGAATTCTTGCAGCTCACAAAGCTCAGGCAGAGGGAGTTCACCCCACATTTCTGTCTTGCCTTGTGATACCAAACCTATCAGATTGGTCTGGATTTGGCTAGGATGGAGAGGACAATCTCCTGGCTTCTTGCCAACCTTCTGTATGGACCAGTTAAATTCTCACAGATGACCTCACACTCTGTGGCCAGCTGGATGTTTAGAGGAAGATGCTTTGCAGTGCTGCAGCATAACCTGAACCTGCTCTGAGGATAAGCATTTTCAGTCAAGCAGACCTGTCAACAGAATGTCATTCATGAGATCAAATACTCAGGGAAAGAAAAACCTAACACAGCCTGGCAGGGATTCATAAATGTGTTTTTTGCTTTCTACATGAATTGAGTGACTATATCTTTTCTAAATACTACCTAAGACCTCTGAGCTTGGCCACACTCAGAGAAGCTAGGTAAGAGCGGAAAGCAGGAAACAAAGCATCAAAAAAAGGCTTGGCAGCAACAAGAGAATAATCAAAAAAAGCATTGCCCATCTGACGGAGCATCAGATGTCTGCTTGTAGGGGGGCATACAGAGCCAAAGTAGAAAAAACTATTTGCAGAGCCTGCAAAGCTCTGCTGTTATTTTGTAGCAGAGAGATCAATAACATCAAAAATTAGGTGATTTTCCTTCCTGGCACAGTTCTCTCATGTTGCTCTATTTCTTTTTCTGTGCAGAGCAAAAAAAGAGTTGTGAGTGTGGGTAGGAATGGGTTGCTAACTATCTGCAGAGGGTTGCCACAAGGTGGAAGTGCTCCACATCCCTCTCTGAAACAGAAGGGCTGAGATGACCATACTCGTGCAATAGGGGAGAACTGAGCTCTTCCACAGAGCAGCTGGAGTCCCATAGCAGTTAAGGACTTCAATTCAGCAAAGTAGTTGTTGAACTTTCAGCCTCTTTAGCCTAAGGAGAAGCCCAGAAAAGGAAAGCTGGGACATTAAAACCACTTTTCCTCCTTCAGAGTCCTGAAGATCTAATAGTACATGGGGGACTTTTAAGTTGAGTAACTGTGGCATTAAGGAGCTAAAAGGAAAGTGCAAGCCAGAACAGATCACATCCCATGTTACTCTGCACAGTATCCTGACTCCTCAATATTTACATGAAACCAATTTGGATTTTTCCAGACATTAGCAAAGCTACTGTAAATAACATGAATTACTTGGAGGCTTTAAGTGGATCACACTTCTGTATCCTCCCTGAAGTGGAAATTGCCAGAGTTTAAGTTAGCTTACACATAAGTAGCAAAAGCAAGGGAAGCAAATCTGAGCTACTCAGACACTTCCTTTTTCCTTCACTAAGAACAAGCTATACACAAAAGCACTTTCACACAATGCTAAGGAAGCCATTCTTGTCACCTCTACCACAAGGAGGGTTCCCAGTCCCATGCTTGTCTCTGGGCCCTGCAATCTCTCCTCTGAGCTCAGTCCTACTGTGAAGTGTTCCTCTGCTGGTACCATTGCTGAGTGTGAAGTGCTGTCCTAGGGACTGCATGGGGTAGGTGACATTCTGGGCTACTGCAGGAAGGGCACGTGCCTTTTGGTGTGTATTGCCAGGTGCTGGATGCGCTGGCAGCTCCTTAAAAATCACACTGGAGCTCGTCTTGCACTTCAAAGGAGGAAACTACTTACAGCAGGGATTTTTTAGGGATGGTAGAGGGGGCAGAAAGAACGGTCCTTTTCTTAACTTCAGCATCGTCTCATAGAAGACAGGAATGAGATAAAACCTTGCATCCTATCCTGGGTGTTCTGCATGTGTTTCCTGTCACTTACTGGGTGACAAGCTGGTAAACAGTGATGCTCTCCTCTCACAGACAATTGATTTTGCTTTTCATTTTGATTTCTCAATGGCCCTGCACAGTTGAGACTGCCTGAGCTCAGCAGTAACAGCTGCTGGAAGACACTTTGACTCCACAGAAGCTCTTTTCAGGTTCTCAGATGTTTCTTGCTTCTACTGAACAGACTTTTGGCCAAAATCTCTGCCTCAGATGTGCTGGTTCCAGCTGATTCCTCAGCCTACTATTTTGCTTCACTAGACAAGATTGCTCTAAATAAATTACCACTATCAGGCAGATCGTGGCAGATTGTGAATCCACAAGGTGCTTCTCAAAGATGTGTTTCTATTAGAAATTTCAGAAAATGCCACCAATGTAATTTACAAAAAGGTTAATTTATTATTGAGAGACCTTGACTGTCTATTCTTTTATAATGTAATAAATTGTAATTTGGAAGAATGGGATATAAAAATGCTATTAAAAGCTGAAAACTTTTCCAGAATAATCTTTTTCCCTCCATCTGAATTTCCTGTATTATTCAGAAGTATAAGCTCTGACAGGCATTACAAGGCTGTATTCTCCTCAGGTTCACATTCAGTGCATGTAGCAGGCACACATTTTGACACCACCTAGCCCTTCAGTGATGATGATTCCACAGCCATTTAGAAAACAGGCCAAGTTGCCATCTCCTGCCCTCAAAATCTGTGCTAATGTTCCTGAGTGAATTTAGTTATAGCTTTATCACATACCAAAGCTGTATAATGGACAGCCTCACAATTTATGAAATTAACTGTGTGTTATCAAACTGGGAATACAGATGCTTTTTTCCATTTTTCTCCAGTTTTCACTAGAATAATGGAAGCCAAATCATTCCAGGCAAGCACTGCACAGTAATTGCAGTTGATACTGTCATACAGAGCCTGCAATGATTTGCTGGCTCTGAACAGCTCCGTCTGTTGAAACATAGCAGATAAGACTTGGAAAATCGGCACTCCTTCCATCCAACATGTTTATTGCTGAAGTAAAAGCGATTGCCATTTATTTTGGTGAGTTCTCACTCGCAGGCACTGTTTCCCTGAAGCAATGACAGCACAGTTTGGCTTTATGAACTTATCATTATGATCACCATTATCAATTTTGTGCTTTCTACTACTATCTGTGATTATTAATTAATGCTTCATTCATTTTCCCAGCAGTTCTATCACCCTCACAGCATCTCTGGGGAAATGTCACTCTCCTCAGTTTTACATGGTGAGCAGCTGAAGCATGAGCCTAGGCTGGGGCAGAATTAACACATCAATCAGAATTCAGAAGTTCTAGGCTGCTGGTCCTCAGATCACTGGATCCTACTTCTTCCTGCATCACAGCTATACTTTTCAAACTCGCTCTTACTGTAAGCCCTATGTTAGTGGAATAATAAAGGGAGATTTTTTTTAGGTGGTCCTGTCACAAGAATCAAATGAAATGGCAGCTTGCTTCTGACAGTCAACACAACTCCTTTGAAGGTTCCCCATCCCACACAGACAGATCTAAGGCTCCCATCATGTGTGACTTGATTTATTAATTTGGTGTTGCACAACTTTACACACTGGTTCATAAGCACTGTCAGGTTGCTATATCCTCTTTACTTGGGCAGTGAAAAAAATTAGTAACACTACAGTACCACAGTATTTTTGTACTTACAATGTAGCAACCATGTCTTGCCAGATTTCATGAATACACTAGGAAGGTTCTGAAGCATTAGAGTTACACAAAAGTCCTGCCTCTTTTTTTTTTTTTTAAAAAAAAACAAGCTGTTGAAAACTAGATTGAGGAGAAAGGTACCAACTTGTTAAGGCTATTACATTGGTTTTATGGTACTTATACAAATGCTGCACTTTCTGGAAAAATTCTAACTAGGAAGCCACATTTTCCTACCTAAAACTTTTACTTAAGTCTGTTTCAAAATGCATAGCTTGTACTTAAATAGGTTTTCTTACACTGCAGCTTTGTGTTGATATACAGCTGCCAGTGGATAAAGCGATTCCCACCTGTGTAGCAAAAGAAAACTTCCTTGTTTCTGAATCACAGAAACCCTGAATGACTCAAGGTCAGCAGGGGATGTATAGAATTTATCATGGGCTCCATATTGTGGACTGTTCTGTTTATCATGTAGTCATGAAGGTACCACTGAGCAAAACCAAAAAAAAAAAAGATTACCTTGAAGACACTCTGACATGCTTCTCACCCACACCATTCCCTTGATGCTCAAAGGCAAATTAAGAATGCTTCTTTTCTCTTTTTTTGCCTTCTTGTTTTTCCCTATATTAGTGCAATGAGGCCAAGAGAAAAGTCTGGCTAGAACACTTAAGCATCACTTTAAAAACAAGAACAAGTAGCGACAGTGCTTTAAACGTGTTTTCTGCTGTTAGAGCCTTACTCATTTCTTTCCTGTGATGGGAAATTTTGAACTGAAGACATTCTTAGACAAAGAAGGAAAAGCTGCCTTCAGAAGAATATCTTAAGCTTCTGTGGTTGTTGTAAGTAAAACCCAAATTACTAAAGTAAACTAAATGGAAGTAAATCCACATTCTATTGAGTAAGACTTCAATTTCACAAGCTAATCTACTTCTAGAAGTAACTACCTGTAGCATTACTCAGCTGCAAACAAGACAGAACATCACATTTCCATGTTTTAAATTTAAAACACAGTATTACTGCAGTTTCCACTTCTGCATTAGATAAACTTCAGTGTTAAAATGGAATATTGGGATGTTAATGACTTTGCTTTAGTAAGACCTAAACTTTTTAATTAACCTGCCAAGACAAATTACAGCCCATAGCTCTTAGGTAACTATTGCAGACAGCTGAGACTCAACACCAATGCCTCTGTTGGGAGAGGGATTAATGGCAGCTTTGGAATGAGTCTGCTTTTTTCTGCAAAGAAAAAAAGTCCATTAAACACTCTGGTCAGAAGAAAGCTGAGTGCTAGTTTTATGGACTAATCTTTAAATTACAACCAAATGAATTTCAGTATATGAACAGTTTCAGCAGGTCAATCAAATTTAAAAATAAATATTACTGAATCGGAAACAGATTTAGATATTTACAGGGTGGAAGAAGACTACTCAGTGTGCTGTCAGGCACCCCCTGGCAGCATCTTTTCCTCCTTGGACAGCAATAAATCCATGCCTGTGAGCTGAACTGACATGACAGGGCATTTTACTGCCAGAGAACTCAAATGACCTGTTTAGTTAATTTGTTCTTCTTAAGCAATCTCAGCTTATTTCTGTTAGCCAGGAGATTCCTGTTATTGTGGTTGCTACTACAAATGCTTACACTGCACTTTGTTGGAGTTTTTACCCCAGTACTCTGCCTGAACTTGAGTGATTTTGATGGTGTTCAATGGCAGAACTGTCTGTCACACAGAACTGTGGAATGGTGCTACTGTCTGTTGTTCTTCAATCACTGCTACACCTCTGCTCCAGAAAGAGAAAAAATGCCTATCAAACAAAACCAACAAAAGCCAACAAAATAAAAGGAAAATCAAAGTAAGAAAATAAAGCAAGGATTTTCCAGCTTGTAATCCATGTTTGGCACTGGGTAGAATCCCATTATGGTTACAGTTACTTAAAAGGCCTACAAAATACTTACGCAACATTTAGGGTCTAACAGTATTCAGCATGTTGCTAAACACAATCCCCTCCAAGCATTTTCTTCAAAACCACACAAAGCCATCGTGCAATTCGAGTACGTGCGTTAATACCTGGCCCCAAGGCATGCTTAGGAGTTCAGGAATAACAGAGGAAATCCTTACCAATAGCAGTGGTAAGGAAAGAAACCACTTCCGATTCCTTGCCGTCGTTGTAGAAGGCTAAATGCCATATTCCTGAATCCAAGTACTGGATAAATCCTGTCTCGTGGCTGGCCAAGGGCACAAAGGCTCTGTGCTGCCGCTGAGGTCCTTCCAAGCCCCTCGCCTCCTGTGTCAGTAGGCGTCTTCCATCAAGGAGCTCCACAAAGTCAAACTGAAACATAAGAGGGAGTGATGTTCATGTGTTATTCTGGGTCTGCAGAAGCATCATATACAGGATTTGCTTTGTTAACTCAAGAACTTTCCTGGACTACCTGCAAGTAACCATTTTGGAAATAGCTAGTAGAAGGATGTATTTTCCTGTAATTATATGAACATTGAAATCATCTTTTTTTAGAAGGTGACTTGCAGCATATTTGCCTTACTGATGTGTTCTCATTCTGTAGAAATATAGGCAGGAAAATATGAGACCATGCCTCAACTGCACTATAAATATGATGCTAAGCAGCTTTTTTGTTATCTTTTTTTATGTCTTGGCTAATACAAAAAATAAGACAGAAAAATAGATCTAGCCCAGCTGGGTTGTTTGACAGAGTTTCTAGGGGTCACCAAGGGAAAAGTAAAACATATTTTAAAGTGAACTCTGGTAGAGGGTTTTGCAGAAGTATTTTGCTTAGCCAACAAGGGTTTTATCTTAAAACAATAGGAAAAGCAGTTAAAAGATCATAGGAAATGAAGATGGAAAAGAGATAATATAGAAGAGTCCCATTTAAGGAATGGCTCTAGGTATTTTCCTCAAAAGGATGCATTTACTTTTTGCAAGGGTAACTTCAAATGAACAACTGCTTTGCTCTAATACTAGTATTTCAACTCCCTTTAGTTCCCTATTTAAATAACTTTCCACTGATTTTCCACAATATTTGTATTTTGTCTGGTATTATATTAATGGGATGAGACATATATAAACCTACCAGACATCACAAATGTTAAATGAACCTTATCTAAGCTGACTTTTATCATGTGTTTAGATGACCAGGACACCTCACAAGCAGAATCCAACAGTTGAGGAACTACTCAGCTTTTCTATTCCCTGACTTTACTTAGTTTTGCCTCTCTCATCCAGCTGATCAGGTAAGTTTGGGATTTTTTTTTGGCAGGAAGAAGAAAAACAGGCACATAAAAATAACACCAATTATTTCTGAACCCATAAAGGTTGCTGCACAGAAGGGTTGCTGAGTGTTAGTTGACTATGGCACCAATATTTAGGCTGCTTATCCCTTTTTACTTTACTGTAGCAAAATCTATGTGCTTGTTATTATGCTGCCTGGTGTGGCCTTCAAAGTCAACCAAGATAAGGACTTGATGACAAGTTCTTTCCTATGTAGGAAAAGTTTAAAAAAAAAAAAGTTAAGCTATTAAGTTAAAAAAGAAGTGTTTATTTCCAAGAACATTTTGAGCAATAAGCTATGTATGACATAGCTCGCATACGAAATGACAGAATTCATCCCTGGATTATTTTAACTATGTATTTTTAATTATTTATTTACACTAAATTATTTTTGAACCTTGCTTTATTTTTTTTTTCCTCTTGGTTATATTTCAGCACACAGATCTCAAATTTGGTGCTGAAGTGTCTTTTTGACAATGTAAAAGCTGCCACAGTGCAGAAGTCATTCCTTTTGGGTGTTTATCCAAGTTAGCTTTGCTAAACAGAGTTTCAGTTTTGGAAAAATATGACATATATATAAAAAAATACAATCTAAAAAGTCAAGGCAAATATAAATTCTAAACAAAAGTAATTAAAAATGTAAATTTCTGTTTCAATCATGCCCTGGGGGGCATCAGGCACAGCACTGCCAGCCAGGCAAGGGAGGGGTTTGTCCCACTCTGCTCTCCACTGGGGCAGCCTCACCTCGAGTCCTGGAGGCTGGTTTGGGTGCCACAGTATAAGAAAAACATTGAGCTCTTTGAGAGTGAGAGTGCCCAAAGGAGGGCCATGAGGATGGTGAAGGCTCTGGAGAGGAAGCCAGATGAGGAGTGGCTGAGGTCACTGATCTGCTCAGCCTGGAGAACAGGAGACTGAGGGGAGAGCTCATTGTGGTCTGCAGCTGCCTCACTGAGGGGAAGTGCAGGGGCAGAACTGAACTCTTACTTCTCTGTGGTGACCAGTGACAGGACTCAAGGAAACAGCCTGAAGCTGAGTCTGGAGAGGTTTAGGTTGGATATCAGGAAAAAGTTTTTCACTCATAGTGTGGCTGAACACTGGAAAAGGCTCCTCAGGGAAGGGGTCACAGAAGCGTTTGGACAATGCACTGAGGCACGTGGCGTGATTCCTGGGGTCTCCTGTGCAAGGCCAGGAGGTGGACTTGATGATCCTCATGAGTCACTTGCTACTCAGCATATTCTATGATTCTATGAAAACAACAGAAGGATTTGAGAGGATACTGGTGAGTGGTTGGTTTGAAAAACACTTTGGGACCCAGGCATCTGTAGCCACTCTGACCACGAGGTACTGCCTAGGCTGATGCCTCATCAGTCTCAGTGTGACCATGCCTGACACAGCTGAGCAGGGCAGGGACAGAGGACATCATTGTGGTGTGTGGGTGCTGGAAATGTCTCAACAGAGCCTGAGTTTGAGCAAGGAACAAGTGAACTGAAAAAGGTAAAACCAGTAAGAGAAAACGCAAAGTATTTCCGTATTCATTTTGGAGAATGATGGAACAGCTTGACTTTTAAAACAGAACTTAAGAAACCATAGGAAAAGTTCACTTCACCAAGTGCTCCCATCTCCATGGCAGCTTGAATTAGTTTTCTAGAATCACTGGATTGCAAGTGAAGAGACAATTCTAGGATGCAACCTGCCTCATTTGAAAGTGGACATTTAAGAAATGTCCTGTGGATTGTGCTTACAAGCATCCACTTCCTGCTATATATTAGATGTAGTCACTTAGAGCTTAGCGAGATGAAAACAATTTCAAGGCACTCAGGTGCAGTGAGCTGCTGTTGTTCCACTTCAATCTAGGTTATGCTTACTTGGGGCTTTCTGCAAAAAACAAAAGGTTTTTTTAATAAATATTTGCAAGATGCTGCTGCAGATGCTGCTGACTTTGCCAAGCTACTAGTTACTAGTTGTAAATATTAATTGAGTCACAAATGGATTGGGCTCTATTGCATTTTAATACAGTCAAGGATTTTTAATAGGCAATTAGTTACTGCCAGCAAGGAAATCATTGATAAAATACCATGTTAATCAATTCAAACTGTACAAATGGAAAAATACCCTCTGCGAGCAGTGATGACCTATCCCTCAAATTTATGATTTATTAAAATTTGGCCTAGGTTAAAATGAGTTTAAAAAAGGATTTGATCTAGGAAGATTAAATCAAATAGACCATAACAAAATTGTGTAACTTACTATGATTTCTTGAGAAGAATGAGAAGAAACGCCTTTTGTTAATAATAAACTGTTTTAGGCTTCTGGATGGTCTATTTCTAAGACTATAGAAATTTGGAGCTTACATTTTCTTCCTACTTATTAGGGACCACAGTTGTTGGCAACCTAAGATAGAAAACAATCACCACAGCCAGAGAAGGTTTCCCAAAGAGAATTTGAAATAGTTTGTTATTTTAGCATGTATAGATATGATTTTGAGCATTGCACTGGGTTTGCACAGCCAGGTTTGGTAGCAGGGGGGCTGCAGGGGTGGGCTGCTTTGAGAAGCTCCTGGAAGCTTTCCCAGTGTCTGACAGAGCCAATGCCAGCCAGCTCCAAGACAGACCTACCAGTGACCAAGGCAGAACCCCTCAGTGATGGCAGCAATTGTCATCTCCTTGATAAAATATTTAAGAAGGAAAAAAAAATTATCGCACAGAAGTAATTGCAGCTAAAGAAGAGGGGAGTGAGAATATGTGGGTGGACCAATTATGCAGATACCAAGGTCAGCGCAGAAGGAGAAGCAGGAGGTGCTCCAGGTGCTGGAGCTGAGATTCCCCAGCAGCCCATGGTGCAGATCATGGTGAGGCAGCTGTGCCCCTGCACCCTGAGGAGCTTCAAAGGGGAGCAGAGATCCCCCTGAAAGCAGCCTGGGGAGAAGGCCCATGCAGGAGCAAGTGGATGCCTGAAAAAACGCTGTGACCCTGTCCAAAGCCTGTGCTGGAGCGGGCTCCTGGCAGGACATCTTGGTCCCATGGACAATGGAGCCCACACGTGAGCAAATCTGCTTGCAGGACTTGTGACCTCGTGGGAAACCACTAACTGCACTCCGTGGAAAAAGTGAGGTTTATGTGTTTAATTTTAGGTTTTCAACTTAAACAATTGAACCTATCCATGTAATAACTTCTGTTGCATAAAAAAATTTAAGAATTATAATAAATAAAATTAATACAGAGTTCTGATCTAAAGTTAGTATTATGCAATCATGACTTGAGTTTTTATTTAACAGGATTTTTAAGTTATAAATGTTTGAATCCCCCTGTGAAAAGAGACTGATTAGAAAAGGGCAGTAGCAGCATTACAGTGGCACTTAAATTATGATGTGCTGATCCTACTCAAATATTTTAATTCTGCAGGAAAGTAGACAGAGAAGCAGAGATTTATGACAACTCTTTGACAGAAATAAGTCAGAGGTGTGTTAATATGTACAAAATACCATATTATCCACAGAGATCATAATAAACATATTTGTTTGTTCAAAACCAAAAAATAGGCAGGGTGTTTCTATAAATCTCTAGTATTTTCAGTTAATAGTAGAGGGCAAGGGCAATATACACTAACATAAGCCTGCTAATTCTTCGATAACCTGCTGACCCAAGTGGGAGTAAGATAGTTTGCATGCCAGTGTATTATGCCCTAATGTATTAATCAACCTGGGTAAGAGCAGCTTAGAAGATGAAAGAGAAAGGAGAGAAAATAATGTATAAATTCCTTACTTAAGGGGATGATTGTTCAAAGCTTTTCCTATAAACTGATTTTTTTTATATGTGTTTTGTCAAGGTGGGTTAAAAAAAGCATCTGCTTTCACTTTAGTCCTACATAATAATAACTATATCTTGATTTCTGCCAAAGTGGGTGGCTTTCTGTAAAAAATTGGTTTTCTTTTCTTATACACTAATTACTTGGCCCTGACAAACCTCAGTCTAAGCTGACAGTCAGCATACATCATGTGAAGGGTTGGCTCAAGGCATTCCACCATAGAAGAGAGTGAATCTTGCTCCTGTAAGGGTGACCAACTGAGTCTTTCTGCTCTTACCACGAGACAGGAAAGGCCAGGGCTGAGAGAGAGACACACCTGAGGTATATGAATCTGCTTAAGAGAAGATTTCTTTGGATGCAGTTTGAGTGTGGCTGCCTTTGTGCAAAGCACTGGATGGAGAAGGTGGTATCTTCTGCTGCTTGGAGCAACCAGCTGGTACCCTCAGTGACCACCAGCCTCACAAAACCCTTCTCCTTTGGCAGCCTGCTGCCTTAGGCAACTGCCTGCTCTGCCCTTGCCTGCTCTGCCCCCGCCTACAGCCTGCCAGATTATTTGTGTAATTTTTAAAAATTGTCTCCTGATTCTCGTTCTCTGGATAAATGACCTTGGGCATCTTGCTAGCATGCAACAAATTCTTGAAAGAAATAAATGAAATAAAACAATACATCGTACAAACATCAATTTGAGACAACATAATTTAATTGAAATAAGGCAGCATTACCTGTGTGTGTGATGGTGGGAGTCCTTTTCTGCCATAGATGCCAACCAGAGCAGCCTTTCCTAAAGACACATTGAATTTGAGATGCACTGGGTGGTCGATGAACACCTGAGATCTCCAAAAGATACCAGGAGGGATCTTCTGTGTGGCTCGTCTGCCTACATCAATTTCTCCGGAGTCTATAAAACTGTCGTCTGGAAAGAAACTACTGGGCTTTCCTGCCAAAACACAGGAACAAAATTCTTGAATTAATCTTTAGATCCTGAAAGTAATCTAATCATACAGGTATCTCTGACACTGATCTTGAGAAACAGTCTATTAGTGTCCTGAAGTCTTCAGAATACTTTGTCTAGCCAATCTGTACAATCATGGGAGGGAAACTGGCAGGATTATTTCCAGCTTCGCTAACTGTTTTGTTTGAAAACGTGAGCATGGAAAGAGCAACCTGGAGAAAAATGGCCTTTTGTTTAAATTGTAACATCAGAGAGTGTGTAATTACATTCCAAAGGTAATATTAAATCATCTGACATTATATCCTAAGTTAATATAAGTTTAGGAATGGAGAAGTCATCATTAAATTAGTAAAGAGAAGTGTAGCGAGAATGAGATAGACGTGCCACAGAGTGGAATGGTGGTGTGGAGAACAGCAGCATGAACGATGCCTATGTGGGGAAAGGAAAATGTTTCTTTATTAAATTAATTACTCTCAGTGGTAATAGTATTTGAAATAGTAAAAAAAAAGCTAATAAAAAAAAGGACTGAGGTAAACAAAGGAGACCATACCCTGCACTTGAGTAGTATCTATTAAGAAACGTGAGAGGTTTTAATTGGGTTTCAATATAATCTGTAAAGTATGCTATTGTTATCCATTTTCTTTCAAAAGACAAATGGAGGCATCTGTTTCTAAAACTACCAAGCTGGAGAGCCTGGGTATTCAAATGGGATCAGGACATGCCATAATGCCCAAGGGAGTCAGCAGGAAGCTTGGCACCCCTAAAAACACACCTGAGGAATTCCAGGTTGGAAATTTATGCAGTCATAACTCCCAAAACAGATACAGCTTCAAAAAATCTGGACCCAAAGGAAGACCAGGGAATGGGGGGCAGAATGAAAAATCAAATGCCAGAACGCTCCCTTTTCAGCCTGTGCTATAACTAGTGGCCACAGCTTTGGCTGCAGGGCACAGGGATAATGAAGGTGGCAACTGCTTAGCAAACACCCTTTATTAAGGATGCTTCTAGAAGAAAAGCAAGCAGTAGTGTCACCTGAAAGATTCTGGCTTTACTAAGAAGAGCAACATGTCACCAACAAGAACTAATTATTAATTTTGGAAATTAAAATAAATTTGTCTCTTATCTCTGTGCCATTACAGCACACACTACGCCGTGTTTCACAGAGCAAACAATTTTAACAAAATGAGAAGGAAACTTCTGGATACATACATTCTTTTGTAGGAAAATAACATTATGAATTTTTTTCTTCCAGTACCTACATTTGAGGATGGGGAAAAATTCTTTCCCATCTATCATGA
The DNA here is from genome assembly GCA_013396995.1 of Dicaeum eximium. Taxonomy (NCBI): domain Eukaryota; kingdom Metazoa; phylum Chordata; class Aves; order Passeriformes; family Dicaeidae; genus Dicaeum; species Dicaeum eximium. Next base: position 457,428 of record VWZP01006139.1, read on the forward strand.
AGTTCTGTCAAATAGTTTCAGAATTTACTTGCCAGATTGAAAAGGTGACTGGTAGAACATGGCGTTTTATTCTTTCAATTACATTTCCTTTAGGATTACATAATGTTATATACAGTATTGCCTTAAATTTCTCCACATACCATCCCAACGCAAACTCTCCAGGAGAAACAGATGTAACTTGTTAGCTGTCTCTGAAAATCAATACAGAAATTATTTGCATATTAACTATTAAGGATGGAGAATTTTTCCTTACAGAACTTTTGGCTCCAGTAACACTAAACCCTGATTTAAAGTCAGCAACTGCTTAAGGACATTTCTGGAGCAGGACTTGATGGCAGGAACTATCTTGAGGCAGAAGTTTTATGCATACCAACACAAAAGGTGTATATGCAAAGGCTCTATGTTCACACAAAGAAAAGCTACTCTTAATTTTATAAGATCTCCATTTATCTTTGCTCATCACTTTCAAATAAATACAGGCAGGAAATTTTCTGACTTTTTATCCTTTTTCAGTCCATGTACATATTGTTTCACCAAATCAGAAACAGCTTAGGTAAATGGACATTCTTTCTGAACCCTTCAGGGCTAATAGAGTATAACTGTACAAGGAAAATCAACCAGCTAGATTCTGAAGGGAATTACTTTATCAACTGGATTGATAGTATTTATTTCGGATACTAAAGTTTTCTTTTCACACTCTCATGATTATAGGAAACAGTTTCAATGTCTTCATGCAAATTTTCTTATTGCACTGTTGTAAGATGAAAAGATTGAAGATTCTATTAAAGAAGAACTAAAGACATCACATCTTTTGGTTCAAATGAAGGATATATTTTTTCTGATTACCACTGACATGTTTTATTGATTCTTAGATATTCAGATTAAAACCTTAAGCATTTGATATGCTCCATGATTGTTCATTAATAAAGATCGTACATCAGAATGAATCAGGGAAGGTGAGAATTTAACATGACAGATGTTGCTATGCAAGACAGAGCCTGGAGAAAATGAGCACAGGGTGTATTCTTTAGAGAGATCAGCACTTGCTCATGCAAACGAAAATGCTTCTGTGATTGCAAAAGACAGTCTCACAGAAATAATTTTTTGTACACACAATTACAAAGTTTATGTCTCCTCTTGGTGGACAGTTGTATGTCTGAGAAGCAGATATCCTAAGAGCTGTTATGTCACGTTGCCAGAGGGTGAAGCTTGTCCTGATACAGAAGCCCAAGGAGAAGCCTTCTTCACCAGCCTGAATTCAGTCCCTGAAATCTCTCTGTTTCACCAGTTGCAGCCCACAGTAAGACTGGGCCCTACGGATTGGATACTACACACAGAAAGTACAGTAAAAAAAGCCATTTTAGCTTCTAATCAGAAATTGGCTTTTAATCAGAACACCTGACTCCTTAAAATTAACTTGAGGTCTGAATTCTTAATTGGGCTGTCAATTACTTTGCTCTTCCTGCACATTACCTTGAACTTTTTAGGTGCTGTAGCCAATGTTCCTAATTTCTTTATATCAAAATGAACTATTTAATTTCAGACCCTGCTGAATCTCTGTATTTCTCACAGGATGGTTCCCTGACCCATCAAAACACATAAGAACACACATAGCTCTGACTTCAACCACAGTCAATTACATGCTTAAATGTAAGCATGTGGTTAAGTGCTTTGGTAAACAGGGTTGGGCTTGAACAGAGGTAAATGCTGTTCTGGAGCACAGCCACAGATGAGAAGGAATGACCCTTACTGAGAGCTGGCAAGCCACTGGTAATGATTCATTCAGATCAGCTCTAAGGATGTTCCTAACACATTCTAGCCTATTTCACTCTGATCCGGAAGACATTCAAATGTATTTCAGTCGTTTTTAAAGTAAATTTCAACCACTTACATTCTGGTTGAGAACAGAAGCCCTGCAGCACTGCTAGTCCAGAATTAGTTACATAGCTACCTGATGGGGTGAAAGCTGCATTTGAAGGCTGGACAGCATTACTCCTGCACCAAAGATGTGCCAATGTGTTTTTTAGTCAGGACACAGTATTTTCCTCTTAAGCCTACAGATTCCCTAAGATCTATACAAAGCAACAACTTGAGGGGTCTTCTCATGACATAACTAGGCTATTTCCCAGATTTCTCTTTTAACAGAGCAGCAATCAAAACTTCTACTCATGTCACTGTAAACGTGGCTAAAATAAAATCAAGTGGAGGTCTTTCACTTGGATGGCAGTTTTGAATACTTACATTTATTTTCATTTTGACTTTTAAAAGGAAATGGACAGATCAAAGCTAGATGATTCAAAAATGAAACATATGGCAAGTTAGAGGGGAAAAAAAAAAGGATCTGTCATGAAGTATTTTTGACAGCAGGGCTGTCTGCAGCTTCCTGTACTGTCTAGTAAGGTTTGCTGAGAATAACCTGCTTAGCTGAGTTTTCCTTGTAGCAACTTGATGGCAGCCATCAGTTACCAGTAAATACACTGTTTTAAGAACACACATAATTATGGCCTTTATTTGGACTAATAAAGACAAAAAAACTCTTATAGAAGAAAACCTGTTACAATTAATTTAAATTAAACATGTAAACATAGGCTGTCAGCCAAAGCCTAGGGAACTCCGTGGAAACTTATGAGTTCAGTGAGTTGCAAGAACAGTAGCATACATCTTATCTGTCAAAAACACTTCCACCAAAGTAACTATCAAAAACAATCGATTGTTTTGTCTACTTTACTGGAATCTCATAATTATATCTAGAGAAGCTTGACACACAAACAAAAAAAGCTTTCCAAAAATTTGCATTTCTCACTTCTCCAGCTATGTCTGGGGAGGGTTAAGACTTTGCAGAGCTTACAAGTACTTTCAGCAGTGGTGCCTCTAAAAAGAACCCACTGTGATGTAAAGCTGCTGAATAAGGTGCTGCTCAACTGAGGACCCATAAGCTGCTTCTAATTCCTGTCAACATCATAATACTATGTGGAGACTAGGCCTTTTTTCTGGCTACTTTTGCAAAGCTATGTCCAACTCTGGAGTGCCAAAACTTACAGTGTAATAGCTCTCAGTAAGTATTTTGGTCCTCAAAACATTTGCTAAGTGGCAACAAATAGTCAAACTCAAACGTTTTCGTAGTTCTGTAAAGGAAGCTTGATCTAGTGCTCCAAGAGTAATTTAATTTTCAAGAGACAATGTTTTTCCCATGAAAACAACCACTCAAGGCAGGGTTTTCATGCTGGCCTTCTGTAGTCTGTGAGAATGCCTTGAATGTGTGGAGAAGGTTTCACACAGTTTTATTGCATTAGTGGACATCAGAGGGATATGAAACTTAGAAACATATGGAAACAGAACTAACAACTACTAGCTGTAGACATGAAAGGCTGGAAAAGCACCTGCTGATGGCAGCACTGAGGGTAATGGAACATGAGATTGGACGGCTGGAGTTCAGAGGCAGACAGAGGACTCACAACATGGACACACACCAACCATACCTTCACTGGTTCCTTTGCCTTTCCTGTCAGGTAACTCTAACCCTGTGCCCCCCGAAGGATATAAGGAGACGTCCGTTGGCACTGGCCAACTGCTGGCTGTGTCTTCCGTGATCTCATACATCTGCCCTTCCATCGGCTGCAGGTGCCAGTTTAGGCCAAACAGGTGCATGGCTGTGGTGAGCAATGAGAAAAGTCATCTTTTTCTGTTTGGGAGAGTTTCAGAACTACAGGGGCAACTTTCTCTTTCTAAACCCTTGCTCCAGTGCCTTATTAGTAGTCATTGCTTTAGGACAAGAATGGGATTAATGTAATTAGACAACTCCTGCTGCTTCTGCTATACCAGCTCCCTAGGTCTTTCCACCCACTTAAACTCGATTTAGATCACCTGTAACAATCCACTCTGCTTCTTCCAGCAGAACCACTCCTGACACATGGTCTGTGCAACAGGATAACCAGGCACAGTGTTTCACAAAGCTCCCAAGGCTGGGGTGACAATGCGATGAACATAAAAGGAGTATTATTTCTTAACATACCAATAAATCCTAGCAAACTGCACTCTGGTTTGTTTTGCCATATTCACAAGTCGATTATATAGGTTCTCTTTTTTTTACCCACCGATTATACAGTTATACAGATCCCTTACAGATATCTCTGATAGCTTTTTCTGGTTAAGACCAAGTAAAAACTGAGGCAACTCAAGACCCATCTTGCACACAGGCCTTTGTGCTCTGCATCACAAATGTGAGTGACTATGTCTGAGCGTTCCTTCATACAACTTAGCCTCTTCTATTCAGATAAAAGACATATCCTTGAGAACTGAAAACAAGCAGCACCATTTAGATTTGTGTGATAGGAGGGCAAAGCTCTCTGTAGGTTTCTGGGCCATGCAAAGTCATCCAGTGCACACGTGAGTCTATTTCAAGGCATTACATAAAGACAAGTGAAGTTAAGGAACTAGACAGACTACTTAAAAAGCAAACACATGTATGAGGAGTATGGAAATCATATGCTTATACAACTAAAACTTGTCCCTTCCAAATATAAAGCAAAAGAATGTGGCTTGTGGCTTTCCATATCAGTTCTTCCATCCCCAACATAAACATTTCATACTCAATCAGTATCCAGCTTAGCTTCAGGCTCTACACAGCTAAATGATATGATACTTGCTACATTTGGAATGACATTTCTTTTTTAAGGGAAAGCCTTGATATTTTACACTATAATTTCTCCAAGAAACTATACAATGGCACTAACATCACAGCCATTTAGTATAAACAAAACCAGTAAAGAAACAGAGCATCTCCATGGCCTATAATTCTGTTTTTATTCACAAACATATACCTGAGATCGGCAACCATTGTTAGGGAAAAGTGGTTAGTTTATTTAAACCTGTGCATCAGAAACAATCTTTACAAGAGGATTGAAAAGTAATCTGAGTAGCTCTCTGAAGACAGCATGTTTAGGCAATTTAGCAAAATATGTGGTTTTTTCCACTTCAGTCGCAACTAGGTCACCTATAATTTACTAACATAAACAAGGCTGTCTTTGCACAACTACAACACTACAACACATGAGTGCAAAATTCTTTTTTTACCATGTAAATGGGGACTGTGTTTGCTAACAATCTTATCCATTAGGAAAGAAAATACACTCCTTAAACTCCCACACAGCAAGGAAGGTCTCCTGAGGACCTGTTCAACACTCGTTTTTATACAGGTACATATACCAAGAAGGAATGTTACCAACACTACTGGTAATTTAACCAGGGTACTTTAGGCAGAGGGACAAGTATTTTCATCTAAAAGGGATATAATTACTCAGCAGAGAAACTCTGCAAGAGAAGAGAGGAAATCAGATCATGAACAAGGAATCTGCATCACGCATTTGGCACTGCTATGCTTGCATAATATCTCTGTGTTTATACAGCCCTCATCACCAGAGTGCCTGGGCACTTCATAGCTATTAACCTCATAAAACCTCATCAGGTAGGAATCTGATTTTTTCTACTACACAGAAAAGGAAAGGAGGACTACAGCAGATTAAAGGACTAACTCAATTCACTTGTTTGGGCATTAAAATGCAATTGTGTGTTAATTCACTTAACTCACTCTATGCTTACAGGGTCACAAGCGCTGAGAGGCATTTCATGCAGCTCTCTGCCAGCAGTTTTGTTGTAAGCTCAGCACTGGATGCTACCTTATAATTCCATCCAGGCTGGATGTCTCCAAGGACCAGAGTGTTGCCCAGGTGCTGCAGAGCTGTTACAGAGCTCAAGGGTTTAGATGCTCCGAGCACACAAGTTCCTATGTTTAACATGGGATATTTGTAGTTACGTGGATGTCTGTAGTTCCAAGCAGAATGGAAACTGTACTCTTCACTCCTCCAAACTCAGGCAATCCTTGACTGCAGTCAGGCCTAAGTTCTGCTGGCCCTAAGTGCTTAACAGCAGCTCCATCTCTCAGATGTTTTCATGTTAGGATGACCTGCACGAGCTTATACTGGGCATCCCCGGCTTAGGCAGGAACTGAGCCAGTGGTTTGCTTTCTTTGTAACACTATTTGACTTACTCTGTCCTTTGGATATCACAGCCTAGGAGCCACACATTTTTAGGAACACATTGCAAGGCCATTGCTTCCCCAAAAGGCCATTGCTGCTTCTCCTCAGGAGGAATTTTTTTCCTGTAGATCATTATTTACTGCAAGTAAATGAAGGTGAGAAACTCAACATTGTTTTGGGTGCAGTGGGAAAACTATGAACATTTCTTCCAGGCATTAAAATTAATTTAAAATACCTGAGAGGAGATGTCTTAACAAGTGATCATCTTGCTTCAGTGAAACAACAGAATTGGCACTCTGGAAGATGCTACAGCTTTTCTGCACATTATACATCCACTTGAGCAAGTGGATCAACCACTCCATGTCATCATTCAATTCTCAACTCATTCAGTATTTGAAAAGTGTCTTACAATATCTCAGAATAGAAAATATGACAGAATTATCTGTAACATAGATACTGTGTTATTACACAAAGTTAAAAGACTTGTATTAACGTTAACTTTTGTCCTTTGCTAGTAGATTTCTTCTAAAGAAAAAGCTTCTTGCATACATTTATCTCATCATCACATAAATCACAGAATCACAGAATGATTTGGGTTGGGAGGGATCTTAAAGACCATCTACTTTCAACCCCACTAACATGGGCAGGGACACCTTCCACTAGACCAGGTTGCTCAGAGCCCCCATTCAATCTGGCCTTGAACACTTCCAGGGATGGGGCATCCGCAGATTCGCTGGGAGACCTGTGCCAGTGCCTCATCAGCCTGGTAATAAAAAATGCATTATATCCAATCTAAATCTATTCTCTTTTAATTTAACACCATTATGGCCTCGTCCTGTCACTACAAACCTCAGTAAAACATCTCTCTACATCTTTCTTAAAAGCCTCCTTTTTAAGTATTGAAAGGCTGTAAGAAAGTCTCCAATGATAAGCCATGAGAATGAGAACTATGCACACCATGCATTCAAAAGTGCAGAATGCTGAAAACCAGAATTATTTGAATAGCATTTTGATTATTAAGTGGCTTAAAAAATTCAGAAAACAGTGTAAAGGCTCAGAGCTACTGTTCTATTCATGATTTTTGATTTGATGTTTCTAAGCACAAAATAAAAGCCTATAAATATCCTCATTCATATGGCAAACAGATATAATGCAATTTCTGCTATAGGTAGGCAATAACCACAAAAGTCAACCTGAAACAAGAACCAAGAGTCTGATTTACTTTGGAAACACACTTTCATAGTAGGTATGTTATGAGGATGTCACCTGAATAAGTGATTTCATTACTATATTCCAAATACCAGCAGTGTCTGATTGGCAACCTGGTGGAAGATCCATTTCTCCTTTTGCTCTAACTGCCACACTGGTGCTAAAAAGTCAAATAGTAACAGCAGTGGATATTTTGGGTCTTTACATCTCATGGGATGTGTAAAGCTGTTGTTGCACACAGCTGTGTTTAAAGGTTTTAGGAATCAACCTTGTTCTGTGCTAAACTGATGCAAAGCTCATTCTCACAGGAAAAAAAACCAACAAAGGACCATAATCATGGAAAAGCCCTGTAACCATGGATGAGAGGCATAATCCTATATTTTGCAGTGGTAATGTTCCTAAAAGTGAAGTAAAGCTGTAAACATAGCTTGAGATTCCTGATGTTCTTAGTCTCTGGGTCAATGGAACCCACTGTGGACATTTTCTCTGGCTTTTTGTTTTCGCCCCCTGCTCAGCTAGATACAAGATGTCCCTGACAGAGAGTAAATGCCCTCCTAAAAGCCCCCATGTCCTTCTCCCTCTCCAACATGATGCTCAATAGATTTTCAGATATTGAAGGCTCCCCATGTATTAAAAGAGCACTCTGCAATTAACAATCATTAAAGTGTACACTTTTGTAAAATACCATGTAGCTTTCACTGCCTAGGAAGCTCCACAACAGGCTCTTTGCAGAAGCTGTGGTTATATTCCCCATGGAGAAGAAAACTCTCTTGTCTGCCTTCTCCTGGAATGAAAACAGTATTTAGGGGAAACCCTGCATGCTCTCTGGGCTGTTTCACCACCACCAACTTCGATGATATAAAGGCATCTGGGGCCTCTGGCCCATTATGCTCATGTTTTGACTTTAAAGCTTTGACTTGCACAACCTTTCCCCTGTAGCTAGCAAAAGGTGCCCTGAAACTTGCTGAATGGGTAACAGAATTTTCTGCAACAGAGTAAATCCTCTTATCCTCAGCCCTAAGTCACCTGTGGCTGCCTTCTTGGTGGAAAAAAAATGGACATCAAACTCCAGCCCCTTCAGAGCCTGATTACTTTGCAGAGTTCAGCACTTCAACCATGCCAGTGTGATATGGCTGTTCTTTTGCTGGACCCAGATTCACTTTAGTAAAGAAAATCTGCCAACAGTTTAGCATCATCTGAGTTATTTAATCATGCAAATAAATCAAAGTTCATATTAGTGGAACCAAGAATTCAAGATCATGATTCCTCTGATTTTAACATATTATCTCTTCCTATATTGCATTATTCCTAGTCCATAGCTACTTGTGGATGCCCTAATCAGCATCAGCAGATGCTGTTAAGCCAAATAAAGGGGAATGTTCTTTCCAAGTTTCTTTTGAAGACACCCATGCTTTTGTGTATCTTTGCATTATTGCCACTTGCTTATGAGACAGCAAAACACTAAAGTCAAAACAACTTACTCAGCGAAGCAGAGAACAAAGGAAGTGGTAGAGCATTTAGAATGAAAAAGGACAAACAAAGATAATAATTCACATGGTCAACAAAATAGACATCTCTTAGGACAGGTTGATGGAGCGAAGGAGTTAGCAGAGAGAGGCAGATGATTGTGATAGATCACAGGGAGAAGAAAAGACAAGACATGCTTACTGAAGCATATGAGACCCCCCAGAAACCACACTAGTCAGCAAAACACCGAAAAACAAACTGCTGGCCCTTTATTAGCTTGTTGCTTTGCCCAAAGCAGCAGGCTAAGTGTAATAAATAACCAATCAATTACGATGTTTGGAATTAAGGCTACAGCTGAAGCCACCAGGTGCTTCCACAGAGTTTGTTGAAAGCATTCTCATAGCAGCTCCCAGGCTCTGCTGCTTCGTTCTCCCCTGCCCTCTCAGGGCTAAGTCCTGCAGGTACCACAGCTGGCCTGCTGATTCCTCGCCCAGGCAAAGCTGCTACAGAAACAACAAAAAGAACAAAAAACAACTTTTTTCCAACTAACAACTGATCTTGCCCTGAAAAATGAATAAAGAGTTTCTCAGAATCAAATTAATGATCCCTACCTGAGCCTGGACTTACAGCAAGCGCAGAGGTGAAGGGTATAAAGGCAAGACAGGAAGTCTTTTGGGATTCTCATCTGAAAAGCCCAGCCAGCTGCTTTGCACTAAGGTTCTGTAGTTCAATACTCCAGGTTTTGAATCCATATTTATGTAACAATACACACCCATATATGTCAGTATATTTGCTTAAATAACACAGGAAGGGCACAAGCTTTGGAAAAGTGAAGCTTCTCTGCACAGCCACTCCACCCTCCCCAGCTCAGCTGTCCTGGCACTGGGCTCCATCTAGAGAAGTTTGGCTTTGCTACTCCCTGGTTTCTACAAGCACCTCACTGCACTGCTGACAGCTAAGCCTAAGCCTAAGCCAAGCCAAGCCAAAAGGCCACTCCTGGGAGGGAGAAGGGTTTTCCAAAGCCTCCCAGTGCAGCATGGCGAAAAGGAGAAAATGGAAAAATACTGTGTGAGAAGGAATAAATGAGAAGCACTGATGCCACAATGGACAAGAATAAAAATGAGAAAGGTGAGGGAGGTGAGGAAGGGAGGACAAAAATATGGAATGAGAGAAACTGAGAAAAAGAAGGTTAGAATAGAGCAAAGATAAGTTAAACAAAAAAGTATAAGGGATTTGGGATAGGAAAAACTGAAGCTCAGTCAATGGTTGAGAAGACATGTCTACAGCTTGTTTCTTTGCTCTCCCCTCTTTGTGTGGAAATGAGCATAAGATATGTAGTGGTTACATACTCCTCTTTAACCTTCATGTTTAGTCAGACTTAAAATAACATGCTCTCCAAAATGATACCTAAGCTTTGCTTTTTTCCTCCTAATTGAGAAAAAGCTGAATCCCATCACTGAATTACTCAGGGTTAATTTTGACTCAAGTAAATGCATTGCTTTCACTCCTGTCTCTGGAAAAAACTTTACTGCAATTACCTGGATAACTGTCTCTACACTGAAATCATATGATTTTTGTGTAAGTGGTAAAATTGACTGTTGCAGAAGTAACCATATTTTTGTGACATCCAATGTTTTGAAAAGGAGTCTTTCAGCGTGAAATAATCACTGGTTTGTCAATCTTCAATAAATCAAGGAAGATTAAGAAGACTGGGAACAGTAAAACAAACATTAAAGAAATAAATCAGAAGTTTTTATCTTAGTCTGATGTTCCATTTCAGTGCTGGCCACGGCTTCTGTGTCCCAGCATGGCAGAACACACGGGAGTCAAGGGCTGAAGTGGCTCTATGGCCCTATGGGTGGAGGAAGAGGGCAAAAAGCTGGATGCAGCATATCCTATCTGCTCTACTTGTTTGTATGGTCAAGTCCTGGACCAGACAAATCCAAGCTGTTGTCTATCTAAGAGCATGGGGAGACTTCTGAGTGCTGTAGTGATTTAATACCCAAAGAACAGGTTCAGAGATCTGGAATTGAGATCCAGTATCCTGATTGAAGATCCCAGTAGTTTGTAATATCATTTACACATACATACCCAGGTCACTCAGCCAGGCACCATGGGGCAAGAAGAGAGGGATTCCTGCAAGGCCACTTCTTGTGTGGACTTTGGCAGCTACCTTGTGAACAAAAACTCTGTACAGCACTCTGTGTCATTCCTAGTGTCTGAAATTATTTCCTATACACAAATGCTTTCCATCTGTGGCTTAAAACTCTCACTCAGGAAATGGAAAACCTGACTTCATAAATCATCTTTTGCCCAAATGAATGTGAATTTGCACACCAGGACAGGACTGTAGTCATGTGGGAACAGAGAATCCTGCATACCAGGCTCTCCACAACCCAGATGGATTAGAGCTGCTGTGCAGCTAGAAATGTAAAATTAACAGGTCACAAAGGAATGGAGCCGAAAAGGCAGCTTGATTACAAGTTGTTTAAGGGAAGACTCTAAGCCTGTGGCTGGGAGGTCCCAAGGCACTGCTTCCTGCCTGTTGATTTATTTCACTCAAGACAATAGTTAAGAAAAATAAAAAAGGCACCAGGAGGGACATTTAGGGTAATGCTCACTATTGTAAATTCCCCATTTGCCTCTCCTCCTAATTGCTCAATGATCAACCTCCAATGAGAAAAAAGGGTATTCAAGCCTCCTTCACAGTTTTGGGTTGAAGACACTTCATGTGGCTGGGATGTGACTGCTTCATCTAAGAACTGGACAATCTTTATCCACCCATCTCAGCTTTAAGGGAGGAAGGATTTTGCTGATAAAACAGATATCTGTGTTGTGTTTGTTTGCTGGACTTTTTTAGGACCTCAAATGTCCTAAAATATGATGTAGGTGCTTTCACAGCCAGCTCAGCACTGGCACATGCTATGGGATACATCCAGCAGTTCCTGGGACCCTACCGTGCTGCCTGACTATTGCTTCACATTGAAACTAAGCAAGTACCAAAAGTGGTTCTTTTGGAGATAATTCCCATCTTCTCCTTCCCTCAATCAGAATCACCACCTGCAAAGGAGGAATACAGATGATAGAGAGCTTCCTACCTCTTAAAAATTTGCCACCAAGGTGGGAACTACCTTTTGAGAACACAAAGCATTGTGCTAATCACCTGAAATCTTACCACAAACGCATTTACTTGCTTTGATTTAACACTAACTCGTTTTTCTTTGACCCCTCCTGACTGAAGAAGAGCTGTATCCATGATTTCCACAATGGAAGCAGATGGTCTAGCAAATAGTATTAGCTTCTTCTTAGGGAAACACTTTATATTTTAATTTAGTTCCCAATTGTTCTTAATAAGGAAGAAGAAAGGCTTCCAGCTGAAGCACCACATTTCTTTGAAACCTTCAAGGAAGTGACTAGAAAGGCATGTTATAAAATGAAGCAGTTAAACTCAATGTTTGTTCAATGCAAAGAGTCAGCACTTCCTATTCAATGTCTTCCTAATTGCCCCTGAGGATCAAAGTCTTTTGAATGATTGCCTGTCCGTTCAAATCATTAATAGATGATCATTGGCCCCTCCAGTGCTACAGTAGCTTGTAATTTCTTGCAGGAAAGCGAAAATGCAGTTTTAAATGGGTATATTTAAATATTTTTATGCTTTTTTAAAGGAGGATTTTTTAAAAGTGTTAACCTATAGAAAAAACAGACATAAAAGTGGCATGGCTTATCTGTGGAGCTGACTGCTTAAATACCTTTGGTAATTTCCTTTACCATTTACACCAATTTCAAACAGAATAGGAAGTGGAAAGATGGACTTCATCACCATTTGGCTGCTATTAGGCAGCCTACTGCAACAAAGAAACTTAATTCAGCCCTCAGAGCTCTGGTAAATTTGGTGTTATTCATGCTCAGGCCCTTCTCAGTAAAATAATATTTTTCCTTCTAGATATTCTTTCTCGCAGAGACCATATTAAAATAAATATTATGAAGATATTTCCTCAAGATCAAAGTCAATTATAAGATGGTCCCACTATACCTCTAAATGGAGTTTTAATTTGTGTATATAATATTAGAAATAATGGTTTTCCCACTGGGGTACTCACTTCAATTAGAGAAATGAGGACAGGCAGCTCTACCAGAAAGCCTCTTATCCTGCTTTACATTTACTAAAATTCTGGGCTAGACTGTTGTGAACAGTATAATTTTACAAATGCCCTTTTCATTACACACATATAAACTATGAGGCACTAATTAAAAATGGTGTAATTTACATAGGTAAATCCACAAGCTCTCACATGCTTCCTTCCTTGTTATCTTAACTAGAGAACTTTCAGAAAACCTGCCTTCCAAAAATAATACAGTAAGTTTCCTAAAGTCTAAAAACCAGTTTTCTGGGCTGAAGTCACAAAATCTATCTCTCTTCTTCTAAAACCCCAGCACAACAGAGGTGGGATCAGAGTTTAAATCAAATATCCCAGTTTAAGCATGAAGATCTAAATATTGGTGTAGAATTTGATGTGTGAGCTGATCTCTCAGATGGCTGCCTGCTCATCTGTCCTTCTGAACACGAACATGATTTTATTATAGTAAGACAAGTAAATGTCTTTGAGACCACTGCTTGTGTTTTAATCCTTAAATCGGCTGAAAACAGCATTAGTGTTATTAGTCACTATGCACATTCTAAAAGCACCAGAGCCCCAGTTGGGCTGTGCTAGTTGATATAAGAAAAATTAACAAAGTGACAGAATCCCTTGATGTCCAAAGTACAGGTTTAACTTGTGCTTTACTTAGCCTAAGTAAATCTAGTGACTTCAAGAGGATGACGGAGGTGTTTCAAGTTCAGAACAAATATACACGTTTTCTAGATCTGGGCCAGAGTGCTCATCAGAATTGTCAAAACTGAGCTCTAAAGCAGAATCCTATCAGAAGCCTGCTGGAAGGGATACGAAGAAATTTTAACTGTACACATGTTCAGGAGTATTTTGTTCTTTTAGCTGCTTTAGATGACAAAAGCACAGGTATGTTTAAAGCAGGCTAGGAATGTTTTAATTTCTTTTCTAGTTTTTCTTTACATATACTAGAAAAACAGACACTATTCCAATTTGGAGAGGGAAAAAAAATCCCTTTTTTTACCTGTACAAAAGCTTGGAAAATGGATACAAATGCAGTCTGAGAAAGCCAATAAGGTGGGGGACACAGCACAATTAACAAAATGATTTTTGCTTCTGTCCAGAGACCATGAGCAAAATCCAGCACAATACTTTCAGATGCTATAAATCAAAATGAATGGTTCAGATCAGTGTGAAAAGCCCTTTCAATAACAAAACTTAACACAACCTGATGATTTTTTCCCTTGGACTTAGAACTAAATCCAGCACATAGAATAAGGCAAGTGCTAGGAAGGGCAACCCACAGTGTTCTAGAAAGACCCACAGCCATCTTTCTATTTAATATTACCTAAAAAAAGCATTTGCTAAAAAAACTTGAAGTCTGCCAAGTCAAGCACTCAAAAATGAGCAAAGAACAGAATTAAATTGCTTTTGTGATTTTACATCAGCCCCTGTATGCATATGTACTCTGTAATAGTCTTTAATTCCCTCATCACAGGCTATTTTTTTCCACTGGCCCAATACTGAGCAGAACAATTGCACAGAAATTACCACTCAACCCTGGCAACTCCAGCATTGTAGCACGTTCAATTGCTTTCTAGGGATGCCATATGTGCAGTCTGCTTGGTAGCAGTAGGAGGGGGTTGGAAAGGGAAGGAACACTCAGCAGAGACCATTTTGCTACTTCACTCTAACTAGGTCCCTACTGAGCATGTGTGAATTCAGATTTTCTAGTTTTGTGGTAGCCAGCTTGGGGTGGATCAGAGATGTGATAAAGTACACACCATTGCCTGTTCTCCCTAATAAAAAAAAAAAAAAGATGTCACAATTCTCCATTACTTCAGTACTTCTCCAGTATAAATAGAAAACAACAGTACATCCAATAGCAGAATTTTGCCTAAATTAGTGACCACATCAGCTGGTGGATCCAGACACCTACCCTCACATCTATTTAGGGTATAGAATCACAGAATCATTAAAGTTGGAAAAGACCTCTAAGATCATCAAGCCCAACCACTAGCCCAGCACTGATATGCTCACCATTAAGCCACATCTCCATCTGCCATGTCCATGAACACTTCCAAGCATGGTGATTTCACCATGGGCAGCCACTCCTTGACAACCCTCTCAATGAAGAAACTTTTCCCAATACCCAATCTAAACCTCCCCTGGTGTAACTTACAGACATTTCCACTGGTTCTGTCACTGGCTGCCTGGGCAAAGAGGCCGATCCCCACCTGGCTACAATCTCCTCTCAGGCAGTTGTAGAGAGATATAAGTTCCCCCTGAGCCTCCTTTTCTCCAGGCTGAACACCTCCAGCTCCCTCAGCTGCTTCTCACCAGACTTGTGCTCCAGGCTTTCCCCACCTCTGTAGCCCATCTCTGGACATGCATCCAGCACCTCAATGTCTTTTCTTTCAGCCAGGCGCCAAAACGCTCCCTTGTGATAACTTATGCCTTGATAATTTTGGTTTATCATTAAATACAAATGTAAGAAAGTGCTTGCTCAGGGACACAGCACACTGCTTTGCCCCTACATCCCCAAAGACTAAGTTGATAGTAGTGAATTAAACAGGACTAAGCAGTGTAATTTGATACTCTGTAACATTTATTTGTTAGAAAGAACTCTACCATGGTACTGGTTAGTCAATACCTTCTAAATTCCTGTGCACTGTTCAGCTAGCAAAGACCAGAGATCATTCTTAATAGATACTTTGGGTCTGAATACCCATAAGAGTTTAACAATAGAGAAATGCATCCCTTCTAGACCAGCTGGGCACCTACAATGGTCCCACATACATGTTCCACAACCAGGAGTAGCCCATGATACAGTCTGACTGGGGAAGGTATACTAAAATAAATAATTGCTACTAACCACCAAGATTAATGCTGTTTGGAATATCATTATGCTTAGATTGAAGGATTTCTTTTTTTAAACAAAAGCCTCAGGAAGCTCTTTTGATGCTTGATTTCATTGTGATTTCTGCCATAATTAAAAGGGATTCTCTCCATTGCTACTCCAATTAGATTTTCTTTCGAAATACTTAGGGTAAGCACAGCCATAATTTCTGCCAACTGCCTGCTTCTGCTTTGCTTTTTAAAGTCTCTTTGCATAATGAAGTGATGCTGCAGTTGCACTGGGCAAGCAAGGTGAGGTGCTGCTGCTGTGTCACGTGCTACCGTATTTGAAAACAGCCAACATATCCTGTTCTCATCATCTGCCTAGGCAAGAGCTTCTGAGTGCAATAGGGACATGCTTGGAAGTTAAGGGATGATAAAATCAAATGGAGAGGAAGATAGGAAAAGCTGGAGATGATGGGAAAGTTTATAAGTTAGCATTGAAACACAAAGATTCAACAACCTCTATCTACAGAGCACCAGAGCCTACTATCTCTAAGGGAAGTATTAAGTGGTCCTTTTGGAGCTTTTAAGTTTTAGCATAAACAGTGGTTTGAAATCTTGACAAAAAGGAAAAGAGTGGATTGGACTTACTGTTCATTTTACAGGTCATCTATTAAGTATACAGGTCATCTAAGTATACTGAGCAATATACTTAACAACAACACCTCACCCTATAAAGATGTCTATCTGCTACATAGCTCAACTTTAACTACAGGTAAAAATCTCAGAGAATACACTGCTGCACACATTCAATAGAAATGCATGACCTGGCTGCAAAGCAGGCTTTGAAGCCATTTTTTAATTTATGCTAGAAAAGGATGGGAGAAAACCACCAAACTATAATCAAGGAGCATTTTTCACTGCCAGTGACATCCCTAATTGAGATTACTCTATGACTAGTTACCCACAGAAACGTTTGGTATTTAAAAACATTGAAAAAAAGCCCATTACAGGAAACAATTCTTTCTGTCTCCACTTAACTGCAATTAAATTACATTATTTCACACTAATTAGTATGAAATAAAAACATGGACTCAAGAAGAACTCCTTCCACAACACATATACAGATTTGTTAAACTGATTTTTTCAGCATCTGTGTGCAAAGGTCAACCTAAGTAGTGAAATAAAGATTATAGCAGCACATCTGTGCCACTGTCATAAAGACAAGGCCAGCACTTCTGGAGTCAGCCTGCTGTTATTTTCTTTTCTGAGGACTTACAGCAACTATAAAACCTCACTAAAAGCAACTGATAAAAGCTTATGGGTTGAGAGCCCATATCTGACCATTTAATAAAACCAGATGGAATTACATTAATCTCTCCTTGTATTAAAGATTCTGAATTTTACGGAAGGATCAGACATCTAAAGGGCCAGCTAATGTGTGGTTTCATGGCACACTGATGCAGACTCCCAGATCAGACAGAGCCCTCTGGATACACAGCTGCAGCCCGCTTTCGACTGGTTAAATAATCAGTTATACTGGTGGTCTACTTCTGAATGGAAGTCGTTCTTCCAGTGATCCCACAATGATGAAAGAGGATCAGACTTCGACAAAAGGACCTCTTCAATCAGTGTCAAAATATAACAATAAGCGGAAATAAAAAAAGTAATATATAAAAGACAGAACAATAGGGAAACAGAGTAATCTATACAAATCTAAAGCCATGGAGAGCAGCAAAAAGAAGCTGAGGACATCAAGAAAAACGTACATGTCTTCAAAAAAACTCAGAGAACAACAGAACTTTTTTTAAGTGTACTGAAACCTAGCAAAATGAGCAGCAATATTGATGGAGATAGGGAAATTGCTGATAATGTTGTAGTAAAGACTAAAGTGTTCAGTAAGAATTTTTGTTCTAGTTTTTGAAAGTAACTACAATAATGCCATCATTTCACACAAAATAAGTTTTTTTCCAGTCCATTAATAACCAGGAATTATACTGAACTACATCTATCTAAGGACAAACATTTTTAAATCTGCAGGCTCATTTAACTTGTACTCAGTAAAGAAGAAGGAAGTATCCGACTCACTGATTAATACTGAACCAGCTACCAAGAAATTAGAACAGGATTAATGCCCTACAAATATTTAAGAAGGGAAAATGATCGGATGCAAATCACTTGATTTGGGTAGTCTGATATCTATTACAGATTAAATAATGGAAAACATAGAACTGAACTGATAGAGAATAAAGAAAGTCAATGTATGTTATCTCAGGCCAACCATATTGCTTTTCTGAAAAACGGATCTTAAGAAACAGTTACTCATTCTTGGACAAGATTACAGTTTAGTAAGACATTTAATCTGATATGATTAAACAAACAAGCATTTTTCAAGGGTACAAAGACACGTATACATATATTTAAAAAATAACTGAAAGACATTAAAATTATCATTGCTTGTGAATAACCATCACATGTTCGAATTTCTTGTGAAGTTCAACAACTGATAGTTGGTCTGAAATTATTCAACATTTGCATCAGTGTTATGTAAGTAAATATAAAATCATGGATCACTAAACATGTAGCTGACTCAAACACTTCAAGTGTGAAATAAAACAATGAGGGCAGAACAGAAAAACAGAAGAGCAGGGCAGTAACTAAATTTGAATGATTCAAACAAAAAGTGTCAATGGTCAGCCTATACACTTTGGATAATGGATAACTGTGTCCATGAGATGGGACACTGGCAACTGGAAAGCAGAGAGAGCAAATGACTTAAGGAGTGAGCATAAGAAGATACTGTACAACAGTATACCAATGTAACTGTAATATCCCAGAAGGACCTAATGAGATGCTTACACATGCTCTCATTTGTTGGGAAAAAGCCATCTGAAGGAGCTATGTGACTTACCTGCGTAAATTGGGTAGAGTAAGTAGCTGGAGTTTGCTGGCCTTCAATGTGCAAAGAGGTCAGGCTGCACGATGTGATAGTTTATGGATTTTAACATATTGAAAACTGAGAAAAGAGTTTTAAATGGAAATTATGGCAATATGGCAATCTTCCTGCCTCCAATAAACACTGAATTAGCTGAGAAAATATGTAAACTTGCCCAGTATATATATATATATATATCAATCACTGTAGACTCTGAAGAAAGACTAACCACTTTGCAAAGCAGAAGTTTTGCTGCCAAGTTCAGAACATATTGTCATCACATGGAATACCCACATTTTAGTACTTCCCAGCTTCCACAGACTAGGCAAGTCTGGCAAAATTAGCAGGTCTGCAATATCTTCTGCTATACTTTTCTAGTAATATTTTCTTCCAGCAGTATCTCTCCTTTAAGTCCAGAAAAGAAAATGAAGCTGGTGAAAGGTCTAGAGAGGAAGTCCTATGAAAAGTGGCTAAGGGACCTGGGGGTGTTTATCCTGGAGAAAAGGAGACTCAGATGGGGACCTTATTGCTCTTTACAGCCACCTGAAAGGAGCTTGTAGCCAGGTGGGAGTCAGCCTCCTCACCCAGGCAACAAGTGACAGGACAAGAAGACACAGTCTCAAGCTGTGCTGGAGGAGGTGCAGGTTAGACAACAGAAGAATTCCTTCATGGCAAGGGTTACTAAGCATTGGAATGGACTGCCCAGGGGGTGGAGTCACCATGCCTGGAGGGGCTCAAGAAACAACTTGACATGGCACTTTTTGCTGTAGTTTATTTGACACTGTCATGTTCCATTGAAGGTTGGACACGATGATCTTAGAGGTCTTTTCCAGCCTAAGTGATTCTGTGATTCTTTCAAAAGCATATCCATAATTTCTCTAATCACAACACTTTTAATGTCAGGTTACAAATCTTACTTAGATTGAAACAGTGAATGTTTTTTAATAGAGTGTCTATGGCAAGGTTTTTAACTCCCATCTGAATGAACTGATCTTCACAAGAATAACTTTAAAGTGGCATCTTGTACCTCTATCACCTTCATTTTCAAGCACAATAATGGATAAATCACTTTTACTTCCTTCACTCTAAATTATGAAGCTAAGAGTAGCTGCTATCCAAACACACACTGGAAAATTCAAAGAAAAAAAATGCACACAATCACCTAATAATACAAAGAGCTCTTGCTGACTTTGCAGGTGATAGAAAATAAAACATCTACATTATAATTCATACCACCATGTACTGAAAAGCTGCAGCAAAAAACAACAAACCAGGCAGAAATCTAAGACTGAATATAACCGACTGTGGTTTTAATTTACACAGAATCCTAGAATGCTTTGGGTTGGAAAGGACCCTAAAGAAAAAGAAAACCATCCAGGGTCCAACCACCCTGCCATGGGCAGGGTCATCTTCCACTAGACCAGGTTGCTCAAAGCCCTATCCAGCCTGGCCTTGACCTCTTCCAGGGATGGGGCAGCCACATCTCTGGCACCCTGTGCCAGTGCCTCTCCACTCTCACAGTGAAAAATTTCTTTCCAGTATCTAACTAAACCTACTCTTTCAGTTCAAGGCGATTGATTTAATTTTGTGTCTTTCTCATTTCTCTGATAATTACTCTCCATATGTGCATGCCTGTTGACAGGGAGGTGGGGCAATGCTAGTAAAGAGGTGGGGCTGAAGCATTTGAGTCACAATTTCATTGTGGATCTGGCCAGGGAAAGTTTATTTTGCCAGATTCCCTGAGGCAGCTTTCCTGAGCTCACTGCTACTCACCAGCCTCTTGTAAACTTTACCCACAGCAGCTGCCCTTGCTGGCTCTCTAACACAGTGAAGTGTGACTGAGGTGAACACAGAGGCCTGTGACCTTCCCATCTCTCTGCTACAGAACCAAAAATGCAAAAATATTTCTGCAACTCCATGCATTTTTGAGTAGTCAGACAGAAACTCAAGTTGTTGGCATCTCTCCACGGGGCTGAGACTATTTTCATGCTTTAGCCTTTCTGAAAAAGTTTACAGGGGCAAAATTTGGGGTGCAACAAAAAAAAAAAGGTCATTCAAAACTGGACTGAAGAGTTAACATGTGTCATGATTTATATTTTACCTTCAGTCACGTCAATTTCCAGAACCAGGAATTTATAAAAAATATTTGCAGATTTTTCCAGCTCCTGTTGCAGACACTGACTCTGACTGCATTTGAACCAGTGCTGAAGGAAATGGAGTTGCTGCAATTTAAGAGGAGCATATGCACGAGAAGAGTAAGGCCCCTGTTTCCTAAATGTCAGGGGTATGAAAGGAAGAGCTAGATGTCATCTAAACTGTCCTGCTTAGTGAGGGAGTGGCACTAGCCCTCTTGCCCCACCAATGTTTGTCTGCATTTGGTACAATAAGAGCTATCTTTAATAGAAAAAAGCAAGACCCCCTACATGCAAGTTCTACTATACAGGAAAAAAAATGGTAGTGCTGGCTCATGATGATGCTCCCCTCTCAACCAGCATCCTAGAATGTTGTTTCACAAACATTGATAATACACAAAATGTATCACTGCTAATACTAAAGCACCTTTTAGAATGGATCACACATTTTTATTGATTGAGGGTAAAATTAAGGAAATGAGTTTGCAGTTACTGAGTGAACAGACCACAGTGATTTTGTGAAGATGTGAAAGAACCAAGAAAGGACCTCAAAGCTCTGTTTGAGATAACAGATTGACTTAATAATATAAAGGCTTTGCTAGAACAGATTGTTTAGCTCTCATTTGTGCCTTTTATCAAAGACAAGATGGAAATAGAAAACATCCCAAGATTTTGATTTACAATCCTGGTAAATCAAAAGAACAAATGTCAACAGTAGCAAAATAGAACTCAATCTGGGATCAGAAAAGAAATATTAAAGGAGAAAGTGAAAGTAGCCTGTTGGCAGGGTAATAAATTGTTTTATATTTTAATGCAAATAAAAACCTTAATATCAAGGTATAAATGTAGGATTAATAGATATGGATCAAGTTTAATAATTAAACCCTAGCAACTTTTTCTACTGATCTCTTACTATGTAAACACCACGGTAATTGGTACACTATACATCCATTGCAGACTAATTAGATTTCTAAGAGCTTTGGAGAGCTGCTTTAAACTAGGTTTGCTCCACAGCATCAAAGAATCATGGACAAACTGAGCTAAAGTTAGCTTTCAGGGTGATTCTTACACAATAAAAAGAAAGACACTTTATAAAACACATCACAGTCCTAGCACACTTTTACTGTCAAAGCATTTTGCCTGCAGCAAGCAACAGTGTTCTTCGAGTGAAGCTGCATCTGTACAGACTTCAAATGAACAGAGAGCTGAAAAGTAGAGAGCTCTGACTCCAATAAAAAGGAATGACTGTTTTGGCTTCATAATATATTTTCCAGCTCTAGCTTTAATCTAAATCAAATGCCCATCTTTCTTGCTGTTCATGCAATACAACCGCAGCACATGCTTAAGTATAGGAAAATTGCAAGTGCCTAACACCATTAAACCATCTAGTCTGGAATCTACATCAGGCAGAGCATAATAACTTCTCTTTAAACAGGCAGAAACTATTCTCCATCACTAATTAATTCAGAAACTGTTCCACAGACCTAGCCAAACACCTGCTGGGCATGGAGATTTGGACAATCAAACAGGTATTTTCTGTTTCTAAACTTCCTCCCAAGCAGTACAACAATGTCAGAGACTCTTTACAATGCTCTGCTAGCAGGTCTGGCATCTACAAGGTACAGGAACTGCTGGTGAAGTATTAGCATAGCAACACACCTCATGGGATTCTCTGCCATTAGAATCTTGCTAGAAAGTAGCCCTCTAAGGCAGAACTCAATGCTATACAGACCCCACCAAACCCCAGCAAAAGCCATAAAAATTTTTCTTGTCAGTCTTTTGAATGGACATTCCTAAAATGGGGAATTCATTTTTAAAGTAATGTCTCTTCAGGAGCTCCTGGAATAGCAAATTTGCAGGGCAGTTCTGAGCTGCTCAAAGAGAGGCCTTTGATTTCAATGGTTCCATCACTTTAATGTTGCAGCCCTGGTGTGCCTCTGCTTTTCTCCGTGACGTTCTCACCGCATGAGACAAGCTTCTGTGGAGCTCATGGGATTTGCATAAGCTGTGTGTGTGCAAAACACTGATGGGCACTGCCACCACTGCCTTAGTGTGGTGTCTGACTCTTTGAAAAGGGGGCAACAAGTCAATCAAAAGCTGGTTAATTCAAATGAAATCCAGCTCCTGGTGTTTAATACACTGTTATATTTTGTTTGTCATTATCTCTCCAGACCAGTGACTCAGCTCTGTAAAACCTTCACCTTGATCACAATGCTGACACATGACAGCAGCCATTCAGCGGCCATGGACATCTATTTATGTCTCCTCGCCTCATTTTGAAACAGCCCAGCAAAATAAACGAACCTCAGACTGCTAAATGCCATAAAGACTTACATGAAAGAATAGAAACTCTGCCTTTTAGGCTCAAACAAATGATTTAGCAAGTTCTCCAGGTGAATTTCAAGAAGGAACTCGCTTCAGAAATGACCAGTACCTTGCTGTTTCCATGCAGCTCTGCCTGCCTCAGATGGGCACCCACCACAATTGTGCCTGAGTGTCTGTCACACACAAAGTACTGCCCATAGCAGAGTCTCTTCGGGATGTCTTTAGCTCCACACTTCTACAGACAGGTAAGGCCTGCAGTGGGCAGTTTTTAGTATCTAAAAGGAGAACTGTGACATGCCTGATGCTGTGAGGAACATCCTGCAGGCCTAGATACCACTCTGAAGTATCTCCATTATCCAACCAGTGTACAAAAAACATTAAATGCCAAGCTGCTGCCATGGGACCCAACCAATAGTCCATTGACTTAAATGGGAACCTTTTCAATGACCTCAGTTTGCTCTGGAGGATGAAAATGGTCATTAAAATGTAACTTCTGTGGTTGTTTTAACTAACAAGAGCAGATGGAAAGCAATCAAGTTTCCAATACTCAGACTGTTATACAGATTAGACCTTTTACTCATGACTGAGTTAAGCCTTACCACTCAGACTGTCCCCATGGCACTGAAAAGAGCAATGTACTGCTTACGTGAGAAAAGGTATCTGTAAGAAAATGCAACTATGCAAATATGGGGGGAGAAGCCTAAAATTGGAGGAAAACAGTCATTTGTTTGCAAACAGACCAGGTTACTTGGAATAATAAACAAGTTCCTGTTAAGAATTACATAGTTCGTATTAAAATGCAAAATGTCTCAGTTTAACTTAGTGAAAGTACATTTTGACTCTCTCATTCATTTCTTTTCTTTTGGTTAGGTGATACAATTCTCATCTGCAACTTGACAGGATGTAAAAAATAATTACAAATGAAAAGGTTATTCATAATTTTTAAATGAGTTAATTAGTAAACCCCGCCAGAATCACTCATTACAGTAATTAATAATTGATTATACTTGAAATTAAACACAATTTTTCATCAAAATCTAATTAAATATCTGCCTTTTTTCTCGTTGATCAGAACACTGGGTCTGGTAAAGACAATCTTTGCTAAATATGTTTATGCTGAACTGAACCATTGGATGTGATTTTTAATAATTGGTAGTTCCTTTAGAAATTAGTAATTATGACCCATAATTACAGTGGTTCAACCTGCTCAGCATTTCTGGCACCTTGCCAGCCATCCGTGATGTCAGGCAAATGCCAGCAAATTCACCTGAATGGAGAGGATAAAAAGGATGGGAGGGCACTCAATGGACCTTCCTTTTAACAACATTCACTGTGGTTTTAAGCAGGAGTGTGATCTTTAGTGAACTCTGAGACGGAGTTCTGAGCTGGAGAGTGGCAAACCAACCTCCTCTCCATCTATCAGCCAGCACACACCTCCTCCCCCAGAATGAACTGGCACTGCTACGCGGAGCTGAAATGATTCCCCTCTGACACACTGAGATAATGTCCAAAGGAACCATGTTCAGGACATAAGGAGAATACGAGACAAATGAGAAAGGCGATTCCAAATGTACATAGCAAATGATGAAAACTGACTGCATATTTCATCAAACTGCTGCTGATTTA
Organism: Dicaeum eximium; assembly: GCA_013396995.1. NCBI lineage: Eukaryota > Metazoa > Chordata > Aves > Passeriformes > Dicaeidae > Dicaeum > Dicaeum eximium. The sequence goes on from VWZP01006139.1 coordinate 482,104, forward strand.
ATGTTCGTTAATTAATCATTCCTGTTCCTCTTACAGGAGACGTAAAAGTGACCAGAGTATGATGCAAGGCAGAAGTGGAAAAGTATCATTCATTAAAGAAGTGTATATATAAAAGGAACACAGTAAAAGCAATCCTTTGTGGTGGTGCTAATCGTATTCATGTAAAATGAAAGCAAATCTTTCGATCCGGACTAAGATTTGTAGTTCTAACCACAACCTTTTATAGATCATTAGTGTACAGGAACTCACAGCAAAATCAAAAAGACTCATTCCTGCCATGGGAAATGGGCTTTTTTACCCATGATCATACCTAAAAGTGTCTGACAACTGGAGTTTGCACCACGGACAGTTTAACATACAAGTCTAGGAATGGACTTTTTAAAGACATTTATAACACATATATCACACTGAACTGAAGAAAAAGTAATGGTAACATTCCAACTTCACAGTCTTAAAAATACAATTTTCACTTCTAGCAGTTCAATTACTTTTGCAACATACACTGAGAATGGTTTTTTGCAATGACAAGCCGCATAAAACAAAGAAATTCAGATCATGCACAGTTAAAGAAAAATCCACTGCTTTTCCAGCCAAGACGCAAATTTCACCAGCACCACCTACACTAAAAAGGCTCTCCTGAACCACAATCTCAACCTAGTCCTTCTCCATCCTCCTGGTCCCCCGTGAACTCCAATATATTTAGTTAAATGTCACTGAAGTGGGTGTGTCACCAAATGATAGAATTAAACCACACTTTTGTGTAACAGGATCTTTGTTTCTGATCCTATCTTAAAGTCAACACTGACAGACCTGGATGTGATTGAGACTGGGACATGGACTTCACCTGTTTTAATGGGATGCTTAGAGAAAACCTGGTGGCTTTGCCTCATTCCAGGTACACTTTCTTCAGCAGAATGTAAACAGTCCATGATATTGAAGGGAATACAACTCCCTCATATGACTCATGTTTTACTAAGCCCTTCTGGCTTTAGGACAGGTGTTAAGCTCCCTACCACAACACTGCAACAGAAACAAGTCAACAACGCCTTATTTCCCCATCACTTTGTACCACAGTGTTGACCCTCTGTTTCCCAAACATTAGCAGTACAGGAGGGTTTGTAGAGAAATGAAGTAAAAAGAAGAAAAACAAACAGCAACAAGCTTACCTATGAAATAGGCCAGCAGGATCACCAGCGTGACTGAGATGACAATGGCACTCAGAGCAGCACATTTCCAATTACAGTACTTATAGGGTTTCTTCAGGTTAAAGGCAGGCCTAGAAAAGGTACTTCTGGGAAGGGGCCTAGGGGGAGGCGAGTACACAGTGCTGGACGTCAGGGGGTATCCCGGCGACGTTGTACAAAAAAGGGGAGAAGTGCCTCCAGGTTTGAACAGGAAGTGCCTGAGGGAAGAAAGACCAACAGCAAGTGATTCCTCACACAAATCGATGCTAAGGGAGGCGTGGGGTGGGAGAATGGCGACTGCTGCCCGGACGAGGAAAGCAGCTCCACACAATGCTGGCTACGGACATAGACGGCATGCACAAAAGAGAAGAATAAAAATCAAAGGCAAGTCACACAGAGTAAAAGAAAACAAAACCAAACAAAAAAAAAATCACAGTGCCAACAATGCCACAGAGAACTCTTCAAGGGCAGGAGTCCCCTCTGTGGAAGAGCTGGCGTTAGAGTGAGATGAAAACCCCAAGCACAGCTACGACAGACTGGTGGCACGGGCAGAACTTGGAGCCTGCTCGCACTCCCACAGAAATGTCCTATGGAGGCTGAAGAGGAGTGGAGGTCGGATTAAAGAAGGGAGGACATTTATCAATTTATTGATCACTGCATGAGAGCGTTTTTGTGTGGCATCAGTGAATGGAGATGGGGTAAAAGAGCTTAAGCCATTCCATAGTGCCCAAATTGTCACAGAGGGGAAAATTCACACTGTCCCCATCCAGCAAATTTAAGTGTCAGATAATGGCGTGGCTAAAAGCATCAAAGTCCTGTGTATTGCCAGTGGGGAGAGGCACCTGCTTCCACGAAGCAGTCCAGAGCACCTCAGATTGAAGGCTACCTTTAAAAATGTGTGAATTACTGTCAAAGGCAACAGCATTTCCTGTCCAGTGACACATTGGGAGGCACCACATTTTGCCCATTATGACAAACAGAGCCTGAGAGCCAGCCCATGAGCACCTTGGGTGAGACTCATGGAACTCAGCATGAAACAATCACACTGAAGCCCGTGAGTTTCTGAAATGAAATGTTCCAATGGAACTCCTGTCCATGGAAATACTAAATGAAAAACCTCATTTTGATGGGACGTCATGCTGTAAAAGGCATTCAAATTCTGGGAATGAAACCTGGGAAATGGAGTGGACTAACTACCACCATGCTTCTGTAAAACAAAAATGCAGCTTGTGAGGACTGAGAAACAGCCCCAACGCCCTTTGCACATTCTGCCATAGCTTATGGGGTCAGAATTGCAGCCAGAGTAAATGCAATCAGCATGGATTCATGGGACAGTCAAGCCAGTGGCTAATACCAGATGAAGAGGTGACTCTATTTTCCCCATGAAGTTACTTGTGCAGTCACAGGGGGAAATGTCACATGCGGAAACATCACAGTGCAGAAAAGCCACCAATTCATGTAGTAAAATGTAACATATAATTATCCAAAATAGGCATCTGTAATACTACAGCCATGGTTCTACTGGCACTCTAAGCATGACCGCTGAGCATTAGAGAAAGGTTCTTTATTTCTACTAATGCTCCACATTAAAAAAAAAAAAATTTTACAATAAGTCAGATACCATACCGTTTTTGAAAAGTGTTTATTTAGATAGAGGTGTATGTTCTGAGCAAAGAGGCACCTGCACTGTTCAAGTACACCAATAAACTCTTGTGTGAATGATGGCTACCAAATTATGAACTGCCAACACAAGATTCAACAGTTTTGGCACCAAGTATCAATTTAAAAGTTCATTGTAACTTAAAAGTTAAGTGATTTAAATTTGTGTAAAGATGCTAGAATGGGTGGTTAAGTCAAACTTCAAGGCTTGGCTTACATACACCACTAGCAGACACTTGTCAGATAATGTATGTGGAAGACATCAGTTTAACAATGAAGTATCAGGCTGTCAGTACAATAAAGGTTTCAGAATTTTATGAAAATTAAATTAATTTTAGATAATATGGGAGTTGAAATTGCTGTAGTTACTTCTTACAAATCAAATGACTTTCAAAACAATAAGGGGATAAAAAGCAAATGGCATGCCGTGGCTCACTAGCATATTAATGAGTTTGCCATGAATATGTACAGGACAATGCTCCAAGCTCCAGAAATTCATTTTTTAAAGCCATATTGGAAGAGGTCAGCAATGGTGTTGCCCTTAAACATCACTGATATGACCAAATGCTTTCATGCAAGGATCATAATGACTGTACAGTAAACAGGAAGACCACATAAGTGTCACATACCCATCATTGTAAGCACCGTCATGTCGGGAGGAGGTGAGAATGTCCATCTCAATGAGGTTGTCCTGCAATGTCTCTAGGAATGTCTGCTTTGCTATGTTTCTACATACATATGGAAACATGAATGAAGCCAGTGAGTCATGCATATATGAAGTGTGATCTTATAAACGACAATGGTTATAGTGCAGTTGTGCATGGAATTAGAATGATGGACCATATATTTATATGTATAAGATGCTACACATATACATATATAGCTTTTAAAAATGTTCACTTCTTTATATATACACTATGTATATGCATATACACACATACAAGCACACACGCCCATGTGCATGTATCAAAAAAGTGGATGTCTTTGTTTATTGCACATTATTATTGCCAGTGACACATGAAACCTTCTGAACTCCTGGATCCAAAGGACCAGATTTCAATCCAGCCCAGCTGTAATCTGGTTATACTCCTGCATCTGTGTTACTGTAACTCTGAAAAGGCACAGCACAGTATCTATATCCCACTGTGGCCAGTACTTTGGTAGCACCCTTTCATCTAACTTTCTAATGGATTTCCAGGAAAAAATCTGCTACTCCTTTGCTTTAGTTTCAGTTTTGGATTTGAGAACTTTTTAGTTTCCAATTTGATTAATTTATTTTCCTTTGTGGAATAATAACTTACTATATAGAGTAAAACGTATATTTTCAAAATGTAAATTTTGCTCAATACGAATATTCCAAATGAAAGTCTCTTGGTGATAATCAGATAGAAGATATAAACAGGTTAAGCTGAAACCCAAATTCCAACACCAGAGTATTGGCTATAATTTGAATAATACAGGCAATAAGCAAGATACTTAGGGCCTGCACATGCAAATGCTTGGGACTGACACTGCACACAGCAGCGATATTTTGCAGTATTTGTCCTCATGGCATGTTCTTTAAGGAGTCACATTTTGACCTAAAAATGCTAAACTGTTTCGTACTTTTTGAGGAGAATAGCAGAAACAAATAATTAACTCAGAGGCGCAGCTGGAAATAAACTGTCTTTCTCACCTTTGGGCTTGTTTCTGAAGACCAGGCAAAAGAACATTTTTCCCATGTTTTTTAAAACAAAACACAGTCCTGATTTTGCCCATGCCTGTTTTCAGCATCAAGACTGAATCTAAGTCTGAATGTGAATAAATCCCCTGGCAAAAGGTAGTAAAAGAAACATAACAGCATTGTGACACTTTATCACTTATGCAGGATTAAGAGCCTAGAGGGTCTAAGTCACATGAACTCAAACAAGAACTGCTGTCAAAGAAACTGGATTCAGGTAACATGCTAAACCAAGAGAAACCAGCCCTGTCACATTATACAAACCTTGATATTGTTCTTTCTAAAATGTTCTCAAACCTGATGTTCATTTCTACTTCCTCTCTTCCTGATGCTAATGCCAGCACTTGTTTAGCTCAGCTCCCTGCTTTTGGAAGCCTTTGGGCTGCTTTGACAGAAAGATCTACTCCTTGATCTGAATGAAAGTGAAGTGACTCCTATTCATAGCTTTGGAGTAAAGTGGATCAACATGCATGAGCTGTGTGCCATAGCACTTGAGACATAAATCCACCCCCAAGTGTTTGCGGCTTCCTTACATTCCCTGGGAATGCAGGAAAGATTGGATGTTGAGTTCAATGCAAAAAGAAGCAGCATATGTGCATGCACTGAGCATTTAATGGGTAAGAGGCAAGGCACCTAGCAACACACCAATCAATAAAAGTTCATCGTTAGTTAAAATCCATGTCAAATTGGTTCCATGAATTTCAGTTGTGGATTGTCAATAGAGCAGAAGAGGGGAGGGCTACACAATCTCATAATGTATGCACTGGTAACAGACAGGTCGCTGGGTCATCTGAGGGATTGATGCGTGACTGTCTTCCTCATGGAAGGCTCACGGAGTCTGCTCCCTTGGAGAGCACCTGTAAATGGCTGGCTAGTTACAAAACACTCTCCTTTCTCATTAGCAGGAGTGGTGGCAGAAATCTGACCTTACATGATTACCACATGAAATTTCCTGGGAATGGAAGTCTCCTGAAAACTGTTGGTTTGTCAACTAAACGTCCATCTAGTTGGCATTTATTTGCTCCCACAAGGTCTTATGTAAAGGAACAGAAAGAGGCCACAGAAGGAAGAAGACTAAGGAATAAATATGGGGGGAACTTACCTGTCAGGAGTGACTGCTGAGTAAAGATCTTCTCATCACAACCTTGATAATACATGGCTTTTAAAGCAACAAAAAAGGGAGCAGACAGGAAAAGAAAGAGGAGAAAGGAGAAACAGAGAAAAGGGAGTAAAGGGAAACTAATGAAAAGGAGGGCGAGAAGAAGAGGGGCTCTTCCTCTTGCAACATACAAAATTCTCAGATATGCTTATCCCTTCAGTTGTGTATTGGTGCTGCACATCTCTGCTTGCCCTTGCACTATGCTTTAGAAATTTCCAGGCAGTGACAAACCAGTCTGAAAACTGCCTGGAGTCCATGGCAGTCAAAAATGAAGCCACTTTAAAATCTGGTTAAATTCTGTAACTGCAGGTACGTTCCACAGCCTGTGACGATCCTCATTTAAAAGATGCAGCTTTTTTCTTCTTGTGTTCTCTTATCTGTTGACTAATATGGGATTTAAAAAAAACAACAATGGAAATACAATTCCATTTTTAACATGAAATTACTATATTCTCCTAATTTCAAAAGCCTTTATTCTTGGATTAATATCTCTTGGCCAGGATTTATATTTGTACATATTGGACATTTTATTCTCTTAGACAATGTCCTTTTTATTTGGTTCTAAAAATCTTTGCAGTGGAGAAGTTAGGGAAGATCAGTCTCATGGAAGAGGCTGAATTGGGCATCCAAGTTTGCTAAACAGCTCTGAAGCCTGGTCTTCTATGTCTGCACAATTCCCACTGAAGGAAATGGAAGACCTCTATGTGCCACAAGAGCTGACTGTCAGAGTGGAGGTTAGTCACAGATATACTGATCATCTACGCACCTCAGCCTCCTCTCTTTATGACACCATTATAACACATTTTATTTTCTTAATGTTGTATAAGTGAAGGAACAGTCAGTAGTGTTCATTTGCTGTGGGCACAAAATTACGTCTTTTCTGACACGCTTATTGTCAAAAAGAAACTCTGGGCAAAATGACACCATTTCAACTAGTGTGTCAAAAGCCTCACCATCAGTCTTGAAATGACCTGTTTTCTACCAAATTAATAAAATGGTTAGACTGAGGACCAAGTACAAATGTGACTGATCTGTGGTGCCAGAGTGAAATCATCAAATGATGCAGAAAGAGCTCTTCATGCAGGTAGACCTCCAACTGCCAGTCTGATTAACAGCAATAATGTGACCAATCCAACCTGCAACAAGAGCAGTCTGCTTCAGATCTTGAAAAATTTTCATCCACAATGATTTCACAGAGAAGAAATGAGGGCAGCCTTTAAGGTTTTGCGCTACTACAACAGTGTATTATCTCTTCTATAAAGAATTCACCACCTGGCTAGGAAAAGGCACAGGACTTCCTTCAGAATAATAGAGGAGTATCACAAAAGACCTGCAGGAGTGGGGCCTAAGTATTTTTTAATGTAATTTTAGTAAGAAGTATCACATAAAACTCAATAATTTGGTATTTGTGTTTGAGAATTACTAACACAATATAATTACTGAAACTGTTGCCAAATCACACTTGCATTACTTGCTTATAATTTTGTCTTAATCTTTTGGATCCAGCTTCTTATTTGAGTCTTTTTAATCAAGCAGTCACAGAGAAATTAATTATCTTTAAATGCCACAAAATGTGATATTGAGGTTGTTTTGGAAGTTTCAGAGGGCCAGCAGATATAGCTCATTCTCAAAAAGATTGACAGATGTGCTCATTTTTTAAAAAAACATTCTATCAGCAGAAGTTGGCAAAACTGTGTACAATTTGTCCCATGATACAGCTACAGCTATTGCTGCCTCTCAGTGAGATTCCTACAGGCAGTGATGTGACAAATCTGGGCCCTGTCTCAGTTTTCAGTTATTGTATGATTTTTGCGATCTAAAATGTTGTTGGTTCGAGAAGGTTAAAAAAGGTTAAAAAAGACAGTTGAGCAAGTTCAAGTCTTGGAAGACTCCTCTGCAGACTGAAAAAGACACCATGTAGGGGAGCTAATGACTCCAGCATCCCCAGTGGCTGCTCGGTAGCAAAGGAAATGATGAAGCAAATCCTCTAGAAAGAAAGCAATTGGGACCCCAAGTAAATGCACTCACCGTCAGATAGGAGGACTGCAGCTGAGGGAGTGTGAGAGCTCTCTTTTCCAGAACCCACACAGAACCTGAACAAAGCTATGAACCACAACAACTTCGCCCACCTTTGTCACACCCTGCAGGTGTTGCTTAAGTGGAAAAGAATTTGAGAGCTAAATGGAAACATCATTAAATGACTGATGCTGGGCTATATCCAGTGTTTCGTGCTTACTGGAGCAATGTTGAAAAGGGCAGGAGCTGACCTCTCCTCATTAGGTGAAACAAGACCAACCTTTCCTGAATTATGTACTATGAAAGTACTGCTTGATGAGGCACGGCTACAAGGCTAAATCTTTTCAATATACTGACTGATTTCAGTTTTTTAAATAGGATATTGATTTCTCCTACCACATAGGAAGAAAAGACAATAAAGGAAAATAAAAGAAAGAAAACCAAGAACATTTTAATCTATGATCCTGATTCCAATTTTAAATGAGGAAAATAACCTTATGAGCAGCTGTTAAAGACAACATTTTTAGTTTATGAAAGAAGAGCAATTTCCTCTTCTCCTAGTCCAAATAAAAAGACAAAAGGAACAATAAATACAATGCAAAACACATAAGTCAAACACCAGTTCATAAATCAGGTGGCTGGCTATGCAGATGTGTGTATTTTCCATAACATCCTGAGCACATACAGTCAGAACACTGTAAGTGCTGAAGAAAGCGACCTACCTTGTCTCCAGTGGAATGTTACTGTTGAGTAACCAGTTGTCCTGAGCATGGGCTGGCTCTTGAGTAGTGGCTGGTTGTTCTCCAGAGAGAGAGTGGTCCGTAGGAGCTGGGCTGGGGTTGCTGCGTGGAGTGAAGTTCCCTCTGTTCAGGGAATTGATGGAGGCTGCGTGATGCTGATTTGGGGTGTGAGCATGTGATATTGGAGGTGGTGGAGTTCGAAGTCTTGAATGATTTTGAATATTTGGAGGATGATCTAAAACATAAGTAAAATACTTTTAAGGTTCATGATTTGAGTAGTTCCATACTGGGTTCATTTATGTGCAGACACTTCTAAAAAGTATGAAGGCTGGGGTGTCACACATCCTAAATGAAACTCAAAAGGGTAACACAGCCTTTTTCCATATGTTCTAATGACACAGCATTGATCCCTGAGCCAGCTAGAAAAATAGTTCAGTCTCATGCACAAAAGTTATGAAAGTTTAAAGCACTGCAGAAAAGCTGTCCTGACAGCCAAGTTAACTCCGATGAACAACTGCAGGTTGCAAACTGCAATCTTTCTGTGGCACTGGTTTGTGATAAAGCATGAAAAATACAACCAGTCTGGATAGATAACATGTTAGAGCCAGTTTATGATGGATATACAGCTCCCAGAGAAGTTTTTTCTGCCTGAGAACTTTCAATAGTTAAGTGAAGAAGACTGAGAATACATTTAATCATAGACTGGGTTTAGTGAAAACCATAAAAGCATGTCAGGGTTATACAATTTAACAAAATGCAATAGTTTGTACTGTTAGAAATGTACTCAAACTGAGTAAAAAATGCATGTGGCATAAAATCTGAGGTGTCAGGAAAATGAAACAACATACAGTGAAGAAAGATGTTAAAGATCAGTGATATGGCTACTTTGAGTAAAACTCAAAGTATTTATTAGCCAAGAGAGTGAGGAATGCAGACTGAGCAAGACAAACACCCAGGAAAGATGAAGCAACTGCTGATTATATGTGTATTTTTACTTTTTGTAGCTAACCATAAAGCAATTTTTTTCATATTTTTTTGGAAATGAAGAAAACTAAAGTATTTGATGGAACTGGAGGGAGACTGACAGTACAGTACACTGCATATGAGAAACAGGACACATATCTCTCTGCTTTTAGTGGGTTCAAACTCAAAAGTCATTAATACCGTGCACTGGAACAGATTGCCCAGAGAGACTGAGTAGTCTCCCTCCCTGGAGATATTTGAGAACTGTCTGGATACAATCCTGTGCAATGTGCTCTGGGATGACCCTGCTGGAACAGGCAGGTTGGACCAGATGGCCCACCGTGATCCCTTCCAACCTCACCCATTCTGTGATGCTGTAATACACAATACTTTTGTGATGCCTTATCTGAAAAGAGTGTCTATCCTATCAATCTAATACTTACCAGACTTCTGTATCATGAGAAATTAACCCTCATTTATTCTCTAATTAGAGACCTCAGAACTGAACGAACTGTATGTAGTTGTAAATTACAATGAATGGTATCAGACATTTAATGATACTTTTGAAATTTGGATTAGGACTTGGATTTAGCAGAGGAACAGAAAAAGCATTCACAGTATCTCTGTAGCTTCTCAGACAGTTAAACACATTAGATAAAACATGGAGATGTGACTGCCTCATCATTAACTACGGCTGGTTATACCAGAATCTTATGGTGCTTGAGGTGGTCTAGCAAAAAAAATGTGCTAGTTACAGGGGTGCCATTATTCTAACTGAACATATATTTACCTCTAGCTTTGTCAGGTTATACACACAAACAGGGAGAACTGAGTGGTTTAAGGTCCCAATCCTAAAAGCCAATTTTACCCTAAACCCCGAGAAAGGTCAGACACTGGTCTCTCTATTTTACATCAGTAACACAGAAAACAGCAAGTTCAAAAAGAGGTCTATACTGGTCATTGACATTTGGACAGACAGACTTTTAATGGAAATCTAAGGAACTATTAAAAAATTTGACTTAACAAAGCTCGACTGAACTTAAAAAAGCCCCCCTATAATGCCAAAAATACTGGCCTCTGACTTGCACATCAGCCAGCAAATGAAAAGGAAGAGCAATGACCACAGATGGTATAGACAAGAAATATCAGAACTAAAGCAGGTTTGACCTCAGCTCTGCACCACCATGTGAATCAAAGTGTCCAACCATTCTTGGACTGGCTATTACTGGGGACTGTTGCTTAGTTGAAGTCCTGACCATTGAGGCAATAAAAACAACAAATAAAAACAAAAGTGAAGGAATTCTACTTCTGGTTTAATTGAATTAATTACTTTTCTCCTACTCAACAGACAGGAATCAAGGTAGGAAGAGTGCATTAAATCCAGCTGAGGGACATAAACACAAATAGAGGGTCTCCAGCTTTTAGGGCTGTCAATCTATCACCTTTAATAAGGACTTAATTCAGCCCACAGAAAATGATCTGTCTATTCAGGAAAAACATACCAGAGGTTTCCAAGACCAGCTATTTGTTTTCAGCATTGCTCATGTCTGAGATGAATACTATGCACTCTACAAAGGGGCTAAATGGGTGGATCTTGCAATAAGCAATAGGCCTTCTGCAAAGTTCTCCTGCTATTGGTTGACTTTTCCTTCTGGAGGCACCATTTTCACATTGTGAGTCAGAGCCTGTTTTCAAAGATCTGTTATGTAAATTCCAATTTACACCATATTATTACAGACACGTTGCAGATGCTATTATGGATAATGTTTTTGAATCAAGTAAAAATGTGTTATTTTCATTCTCTATTTTCATATCCTCCGTGATTTCTTTGCTAAGTAAAGACAGCAGATCTATCTTACTCTGGTCTATGTGATTTTTTCACAGGATTTTATAGCTTGTATTTTGTTTTTTCTGACATTTAGGTAGCTTTTCCTTCCAGACTGTTTTTTATTTCATTCATATACAAATTCTGAACACTTATGTCATGTCTGAGCACTATGGAATTTAATATACCTTGACTAGAATTAGTAATTATTTCCCTTGCCTTACGATCCTTTTTTTTTTATTGCCTTCTTCTCAAATTAAGGAACATCAGAAATAAGGTACAGACAAAAGCACAAGCCAGGAAATTATCCTGCTGAAAATTACTGCAGCTGTGCAGGATTTTCGTGATGCAAAAAAACCCACCACTATTAAGGTTCTTGCCCTCTGCTGTGACCAAGGCTCCAACGGGATTTGCAACGGATCATGAAAGCCAACCAACAAAAAAAGTAAACCAACAAACAAAAAACTCCAAACAAACAAACAAACCTTTCATGATTTCCTAAAATTTCAACTGTCCCCTCACTTGAGTATGCTTGGAGAAGCTGCAGATGCCCCACTGATGGAAGCGTTCAAGGACAGGCTGGATGGGGCTTTGAGAAACCCAGTCTAGTAAAAGTTATCCCTACCCATGGCAGGGGTTTGGAAATAAAGGATCTTTAAGGTTCTGTCCAACCCAAACCTGTGATTCCATGACTATTAACTAGACCCATAATGTTGGGGTGATATAAACTGTGTGGCTGTATTTCCCCACAGGAAGGAGAACTGAATGCTGGCTGCAGTGGCTCTCCTACATCATGTACGTGTGTAGATATTACACAGCGGGAAGATGCTCGGATCATCTGCTGTTTATTATGTAGAATTGAGTTTTTACAGATCCCACCATGTAGGTGGGATACAGGGGAAGTCTGATACCACACTCTACATCTACCAGCAAGTCTCTACTGGGACAACAGCAGCACAGGAATTCAGAAGACTTTATAAAGGAGCAGGACAGCGTGGCCAGTGCACAAACTGTACACTTTGCAGGAAGACTCCCCAAGACCTTTCTTACCAAGTATAAGATAGATAAATGTGACTACCTGTAAATTATCTTTGTTTACTCCAAAAGAGAGAATTTTCAATGTTTTCCTTCTTGCAATTTTCCCTTTGCTTTCTAAAAAGACACAGAGTTTACCATTCCCTCTCTACTTGTTAGAATGAAAAACTTGACATGACCTACTCAGAGGGATCAGCTCAGCAAACAAAATACCAAGGAATAAAACAAACACCTTGTAAAGCACCTCTCCCCCACCTATCCAAATTTCTAATAGTCTCAGAGTCAAGGAAAACAGTTTAAGGGTTGATTTGTGCCTTGAAGGGAGAACACAAGAGACTTGTCAATAGCAAACGAGTCTTAGACACCTGTCCCAGTCTTAGACACCAGATGCCAATGGAAGAGCATCCCAGAGGTAAAGTTCAACATTTCTAGAAGACATGCTGGCAACTGTGGAAGGCTAAATACCCAGAACTTAAAGAGCTCCCCATAAGCCTCATTTTCTCTAATGGGTATCCAAACTGTATCTAACATGTCTGTATTCAAATGTAATGAAACTTTGGAAATCTGAATACAAAAAAAACCAGATAGAAATCAAGCTGCTTTTATGTTGGGTTTTTTGTGGGTTTTTTTACTTGTTTTCTAACATTAAAATGTCATTGAGAAACACTGGCTTGGTAATCACAGATAAAGCAGAGTTGAAAGATAATACAGTTAATGAAGCTTGTACTTAGTACATATTAGAGAGCCTTGACAGAAGGCTGTGAATGAAGAGCTGAATAAATATGAACCATAAAAAATTACCAATGAGGAGCTAGTATGACAAAATTTCAATAAAAGGTCTGAACCTCATGTTCCTTTTCTCTCCCTTAATCTTTAATGAGTAGCACTGTTTTGAAATTAGTCTATGTAACAATTACACTTTCTGATTCATTAGGTTTTGGGATTGCGTTCAGCGCAAATGTGCTAACCTCTGAGTGAAAAATACAGTCTCATTTTTTTCCCAGCTTATTCTGTTCCTCCACACATTTGTCATTTGTACATCTGCTCACATTCAGACAGACTGATGCCTAACTGGTGTCTGGATTAGGTACAGGAAATATTTCTCTTTACTCACTGTATATATTGCCAGGTGGAATGAATCACTCTGTGCTCCCTTGAACTTCAGCTCCACGTTAGCTGTGATGATGAACTTACTGGTGTGACTGTGGGCAACTGTGCTTGTGCCCACTCACAAGGAAAAACACCCCCAGCCCCCATCCTGCCACTCCTTGCACAGGAAACATTTTTTTTTAAAAACAATGTACTCTGCATTCAATTGACAGAACAGCAAAGAGCCTTGCTGCAGCTAAAGGACCCACTTCATTCTGCTGCAGATGTACACTCATAGCACATGCACCAGCCAGCAGAAATCACCTTCACAGGGCTCCCTGTCCTGCTGAGTGCCACTAGGTATGGGAGCTGGGGTGCTTCTCTAATCTCATGAAGCACTTGAGGTCAGGTGGACTAGGAAAAACTGAACTGGGGATTTTCCATCACTTTTGTAGGGGGCACAGGGAGTTTGCTATTAAAAGTAAGACTGCTGGCCAGAAACAGGTTCCCTATCAGACACATGCCAAGCCAATGATGGTGTCTGCAAAATGAAAAGGGAGCAGAATATTTAACCCCCAATTTGGCAGATAATGGAAAAATATTAGGATGAAGAATGGAAAATCAAACTGGGAGGAGCTGCCTGCTTGGAGGGTGCCTTAGTGGCATTTGATTACAGCCAGAGCGAATTGCAGACCCAGTTTTTCTTCTATCTGCAGATAATCCAGCTTAACATGCAGTATCTAGACTGAGCTGAAGCAGTGTGCAAAGGTGCCTATTTTGTACCAAACTGGTCCATCCCATGGCTGGCACTGATATTCTGCAACCTAGAGGAGAATTTCCTCCTTCACAGGATGCCTGACAACAGTGTCTGTCTCCAGGGACAGTCCAGTGGGGAAGCCACCACACAGCAGGGTGAAAAGAGATGAAGTGAAATAGGTCACTCAGTAGTCAAATGATTTATCTCAGCAGAGGTAAAGTGTTTGCAGAAGGTTTTCCCCTCACTAACACTTAAAAACTAGAATCAGCGTTACAACTTGAGTGACTATCTCTCCTTAAGACACACAACCACTGAATTTCACTTAAGACTAGCTTCTCCTACTATCAAGTGGAGTGTTTTCAACAGACTGTGAAACACATCTTTTCCTGTAGCAACATCTTGTGTCCCCAGTTTTCAAAATGACATTGAAAGATAAAAGGAAAGCAAAGCGCTGATGTATAATCTCCATTAAGTAACAAAACAACAACAGGACAGCTAACCTTACTTTTTTCCCCTCTGTTTTATTTTATGTAACAGAATAATAGGGAGCTGCTGCTCCATTAAGGGCTCTCAGCAGAAAAAAGAATAGTCCTCATCATTCAGTTAAAATCATCAATATCTGTGTCCTGGTTCTAGAGATTACTCTGGTTTAGAGTCTTTTTAAAGGTGAACTCCTTGAGTTGCAATTTTCACAGCCATGTATGTCACCCATACTTCATGATGCCATGTGCATAAACACACAATTGACTGTGGATGACTAAAGCCTAAAGAAGAGTTTTCCCATGCAACTTCAGTGCGGTCTTCTGCTCCGAAAAATCCACAAACATCGGAAAATACTTACTAGAGGAATATCAGCTATACAGATGTAAATAGTTTTGAGTATCTCTCTAAATGTGCAACTTGGACATTGAATTTGCAATAGCATGTGCTACAAAGACTGAGCAGCAAAAAAAGCTGCAGAATAAAAAACCTTCAGTGCATATGACAACAATACTCACTGACCCCATTAACGTCTCCAGACACTGTCCATAGCTATTCTAGATATTGTTAGTAAAGCTACATGTGTCAGGACCACTGCAGAAAGACTGTTAACTATCAAAAATTTAAACTTGACTTTCAGCAGTTATTATTCATCTCACAAACTGACCATAACAAGTAGCAAGTGGAAATGAGGGACCTCAAAAATCAGGCAGCAGATAAAATGGCACTTTGCTACTGACTGACAAGACTTTATATACTTATTAAGACTTCATTCTGAAACATTACCAGGTCACAGCTGTACTTAAGAAACTTCATTTGTTTAGATCAATTACATCAAAAACCAGGCCCATTAAGATGCTATCTGTGCATGTGTAAAATGAGTTGAAGCTCCCATCCAGCCTAACAGATCAACGCTTCATTGGCTTTACTGTTTATAGAAAACCATGGGTGCACCAAATCAAGTCCAAACAAGCCATCTCCTCTGTATTTTGTTCATCAAATGTGTACATTACATGCAAACTTTCCTCTCAAGTGCCAAAGTGCCTTTGCAAAAGCAAGATATTGACTTCTGGGTTGGTAATCAATTTTTTGTTTGATGCTGGGCTGTCAAGCTTTGCCCGTACATAGTCAGCAGGAGCTCTGGGTGGTTGTTTTTTCATCAGTATGCATCTGACTGGATTGAATGCCCTACAAGTAATGGTTTTAAAAAGGTTCAGGTCACCATCAAAGGATGATATGCAGACTTTTAACTCATGATTTTCATTACTCAATAAAAGGGAGTCACAATCTAATAAAATCAAGGCAGAGTATTACTGTTTAGCCTCTGACAGTTTATGAAGAATCACTGTCTTTAGCACAAAAGGAAGTGGAAAAAACTCAGAGTATCTGCCAGAGTGTAAATTCAAATAACATATTTAAGTTGTGAAATAATTTATGGTAAACACAGGAAAGTAGCTTCTACAGTGCCCAGCTACATAAATTTTCCTGCAGCCCTGGAGGCTGAATTTTCTGCTGGACTTACAGAAAAGAAACATCTTTAACTACCCTGATACCACACACTGGAGGCAATAGTAGCCTTTGAAGTCTCAAGCTGTTGAACTGCTGGCCTTTCTGGTCTGAGCATATAAACAAACAAATAAACAATGCTTCATTAGAGCGCCTTTCCTCTCAGAAATGCCCCAAACAGAAGAACTGACTGTGAGCCTCATCACTCAGGTGAGATGCTGCAAGTCAACCACACCGTGCTCTCAGCCCCTTAGGTCTGGGTTCTCATGTTTGGAAACTCATAACTGCTACTCTCCTAATTTTCATGAGGATGCTCAAATGAGCTTGCTGGACCATTCTGACAGCACTAACAGCTCCTGTAAGCTCCCCTCCAGCTAAATGACTGAGGATAACCCACCTGCACTGCATGGTACAGCACCATAACATAGCAGATGGACAGTAGAGCCACAACCAACACCCAAGAAGGCTTCAGGCATCTGCTGCTCTTTATTGTTCCTCAGCACAACCTTTTAAGCTCTTGATCTCACCTGCATTCCACCTGTGTGTCCTCTCCACCCTTCTGTGGTTGGTCAGTGCCCCTCAGCACCCCATGGCTCATTCCCTTCAGTACCAGTCACCTGTCCCACACAGCTGTAGCCATCAGGGATGAGGCTCAGCCACAGCCCCACTCCCAATTACCACAAACTGTGTGCCTACAACACCATAATGTCAGGCAAGAAAATCCACTGGTCTGTAGCAAAGGATGGAGCATCCGTACTCTGATTTAGAGTTGCTACAAATTACGCTCACTGAATGTTTCTAAAGCTTCAAAACCTACCTCCTGAAGAACTGGGATCCTGCAGCTTTCTCTTTCCTAAGTAAGAGATGTATGAAGTCAGTACTTCTGAAGCTATGTGCCTTTTTTGAAGTGTTAGAAAGTTGTATTCAATTCCCCATGTTTTCCGTATTGTGTATTAACCCTAAAAGTCATTTGTAGTCACCCATGACATCCCAGTAGCTGTACTTTAGCCAACTATGCCACCTAGATGATTGCTAGTCTCCTGTCCCAAGTGTCCAACTCGTACAGACTCGGCAAAAGCAGGTGGGTGCCATCCCTCATGCATAAAAGGCCTGGAGAAATGGAAAAAGTTCTGATTTGCTGCCCCCTCCACTGCACATTTAAGAACACAGCTGTTATTACACCAAAGATTGTTTTTCTTGAAAGAAATGTAGTGCATTTCTCTGATGTCTGCAGTTTATTGACTTGAGGCCCCATGGAACTCTTTGAGAGAGTTTTGCTCGTTTCCGTCCATACACTCTCTCCTGTGTCTGTTTTGTGATCCTTTCATACAGCAACATCCTTGTCCAAACCAGACATGATTACCTGTATAGTTACACAAGCAAATTTCTGAATTGTTTGTGTAAAGGTTCCTGAAACAGAAGGACATCAGTAAAAGGTGCCTCTGGCTGCCATAATAGCAAATAAACTCAGGATTTTGCCAGCAAAGCTCTCAGATATTGTTGGCTTTTTGTTTTTTCATATACCTGTATTAGAAAAATTGAAATATAGACCTGATATTTGTCTGTTTCTCCATAAAAATAAAATGAACAAACAGTCTCTATTTTGCTTACGCCCTTCAAAAATCTTATCTAAACTGCAACACTGTTGTGGCTTAGCTGTACACAAACAGACAGGACTGACAGATCCCCAGCTCCATCAGCAAAGCTGACTATTAATAGCAGCTGAGGAAACAGTCTGGTTTATGTATTCTTTACAATGTTGTTAGCCATGACAATCCAGAGCCCATTCTTCTGCAAATATGAAGCACATAAGTTTCGTGAAGTTTGACCATGTGTCAGGACCAGGTATGTGCTCTTAGTGGTCAGGATGAAAGATTAATATCCTGCAAAAATTTTTTTTAAATTTGCTGTATTCAATGTTAACTTGCAAGCTTTGGGTCTGGATTCCCACCTCAAACTGTGTGTAGATCCCAGAGCCACCAGGGCACAAACATCTGAGGTAGGGTTTTGTGCATTTCTTTTTTATTTATATGTCACCCAGCCTTGTGAATGATTAAGACTCTGGAAACACACAATTCCACTATTTCACAGCAAAGTGCTTACGGAATCCAACATGATGTGGTCCAGCACAATGCTAACAAACACTAATGATTTTAATTATTCACTCTTGAGAAAGAAATGGGGAGATTTCATGTTGGTAGCAACTGAAATAAACTAGTTCAAGTCTTTGCTAGCAAATAGAGATTTTTTTTTTTCATGACTTTGGATGGACTTTGCGTGCTGCCCCCCAGGTGCTACCAAACAGAGGCACTGCACAGTATGTAACTAGTTCTCTGGGTTTTCCTGTGTTACCCACTCCTTGCCCCCATCCTCCTTTTAATTTTTTTTCCTGCCTTTAAAGTTTTAACAAAGAAAATTCTATTAAGCACCTCCAAAGCACAACATAAACAGATGACAACTCCATCTGACAGCTGTGACTGACATGATGTCTGTCACAGGGATTAATACCTACATCCCCTGCCCCATCCACCACATACACAAAGCTGACTTCCTTTGGTGAAAACCATGGGTGCAGATGAGTGCAAAATCTCCCTGCACAGGTGGAAAGCCTTATTCCCTTTGGCACAGGAATCTAATTTGTGAGAACTGGGCTCCATGACCTTTCCCTTCAGGTTCTATTTGACATTCTTGGAAGCACTATGGCAGACAGCTGCACTCCAAATAATTCTGAAACAGACATAAAACTTTTATATTTTTATTAACACTTGAAGAGGCCACTAAAAGAAAATCAAAACTATGAATCTGTCAAGACACCCCATAGCAATGCTGCACTTTGTTCTCAAAAGCACCATGGTGGAATGGCAATGTAGCTTATCCAGAGTGTATGGTTTTCTGACTCTTCATAATGCCTCCACCCCAAAAAAATCTCAGTACTAATTGACACCGACCCTTTGACAACACATGTCTAAGAGGAAATACTCATGATGAGTCTCACTTATCACCTTCTTTTTTTTTACTTCTACACTTTATGTTATAAACTTGTAGTGCTTAAATTACATCAACAAACCTATAAATACACTGCACCTAAATATTAATAGATCATTAAGACATTTATACATGTTCTAATGTAAATTTTTCATCCTGATATTCTGAATGTACCTTTGTACATCTCTCTGCCTTGATACAGCTAGACAAATGTATACTGTGCTACACAGACAGAAAAAACATATTTAAAAGATTTTGATCTTTTCTTAATTCATCCTCTTAACTTTTGTTTCCCTTCCATGAGCAGTGATGATTGCTGCCCTCCAACTTTCATCTTGGAAAATAGGCTAATTTAAAATGAATACATGAAAAGGCTTCTGCTAGAACAAAAAGACTGCCTTAGCTTTTCTGCAAAAAAAAGAAGCATTGAAATTATTATTTATAACCCTAGTGCTTATTGTGGTTTTCTTCAGTGAAGGGGAAACAGAAAAGCCAGGGTACCAGGCTGTTCAGCAGTTATTGTTGTGTGCACAAGGCAGAAAAGGTTTGAGAGAGGCAGATCTATTTCTGCAAGTCATTCTTCATCGACACAAGCCTACAAACTGTCCATGTGTGAAACTATCACTGGATTATTACTTGTATCTCTACGTATGTCAAGAGAGAGATTTTCAGGTGCCCTAACAAAATTAAGGTATGAGATCCCATTTCTGCCACTCAGTGATACCTTTGGCCTTGAAAAGTTCACCATGAAAATTTTAAAATCAAGCCCCAAATTTATGATATTAGTGCAGATGTCAGAGCCAGGTGTTTAGGTTGCTTAATAATGTTTTTTGGAAATACAGAGTCCTAGCACTGTCTGCAGTCTGGTAGTAGCTGCAGATTCCCCTAGCAGGTGGCAGTTCAAGAGAGTGACAGTGCACCGAGATAACACTTTGGCGCGAAGCACACGGCTTTAAAGCGCAGATTATCAAGAAAGATGGGTTTTGTAAGGCTCTTTTCATTACTTCCTGTAAGTGCTCTTGACATTCTTTGAAACAGTTTAGTAGAGCTTCCTAGGAAAAATGTCAAAATAGAGTAATAATTTTCTTATAATACTGTTCAACAAACGTGAGCATGACATGGCTTAGAACAGATCAGTGGCTTATGAAGATGGTGCAAACATGCACACATCTCTGTATTATCAAAGGCTCTGGTGTGATCAAAACAATAAACAATAATTTCACATATGCACTGTCAGAGAACAACTGTTCAGTGTAGAAAGGGGATTTTTTTATGACTTCCAAGTCCTGACAATATACATTTCAGCTATATATGAAACTTAGTTTCAAACATTGCTAGTTATTCTCTGAGCAAAACAATTTATACCGGCTTCATGCTGGAAACATTTGCTGTAAAATTTATACCCCTTCTATCTCTTTTTAAACAGAACAAAAGGAGTTCAGAATGTAGTTGTATTAAAATACTGCCTTGGTTTTTTAGGGACAAGCTTGTTAAAGCTACTTTAGTCTGCCACCAGCATCAACTGGCACAACTCCAGGAGGGTGACAAAATTTTTTGGTTTAATTAAACAGATGATCATTAAGACATATTTTATTCTGTAATTCATGAATTACATGCGATAAAGAGAGTTTATTTTTGTTCTCTTCAAAGTCCCAGAGCCTCCTCAACCTTCTAGATGAATGATGTAGAGTTTGGAATGGACCCATCACAAACCACAAGCTGTAAATTAAACAGTGGGATGAATAACTGGCTACAGGGTTTTACAAATGCTAACGGAACACATCCTATTCAGTCTACTGTGACGGAATCTCTTCCAAAAATACATTTCTGAAGCAGAAGTAAAATTACTTAATAATGCAATTTAAATTAATAATGACTGGATATTTTAAACTTTTAGGCTTAAATTTCACTGAATTTGTTTATGCACAGAACTTTGTATTGCTCACTTTTAAGTTAAAGCACTTCACATATTTTCCAAACTCAAAACTACAGGAATAATTTAACTCATCAATGGATGGCCACCAAGCCTGCCAAAGAACAAGACAGCTGCTGCATGAAGGATGAAGCCTTGACTCCACTGAAAACAACTGTCAAACTCTTTAAGACTTTAGTTAGGTTGGAATTTTACAGCTCATTTTCTGAAAAAAATACCTTAATACTTCAAGGTAACTGTAATAGTGGAAACCAGGCAAGGCTTTCTTTATTTTTCATATAAAGAAAGTTCCAGTGATCAAGCCATGACAGGGACAGATCTGTGTCTGCTGTTATGAATCCAGCCCCCTATCTCCCTGCCAGCGCAGCCATGTGGAAATAAAGGTGCAGAAACTCCCACAGAGATCCACTGCCCTTGATCTGCAGCAAAACTCCTGTACCGTCAATTCTCGCCTTGATCTGCAACGTAACTCTTGATGTCAGCAGCAGTTTTGTGCACAGCGTGGGCAGTATCTGGCTCCTAAGGAAAGTTTTCATGCTGGGGATGCATTGAGATTAATCAGCATTTGATGCCTCACTGAAGAAAAACAAATGAGCAGAGTTTGTGGATACAGTGAGTGAGGGGAATGCAACTGCAGCCAGAAACTAGCCAGAAAAATTACAAATGATGCCAGGGAAGAAGAGCAAGAGTAAGGCAGGGAAACATTAGCCCTGAAGAAGGACCACTGATGGACCAGATTGTCATCATCTCTTCTACAGCTTTTCTTCTAAACTATCAACTTTCACCTGGACTATCCCCGATCTTCCCCCATCAGTCAAATCTGAAAGGATAGCTCTGCCAAGCTATCCTTAAAACCAGATCTCATAAGCCATATAAGCCAGGAGGGTAGGATGTAGATGCTCAAATTTCCCTGCACCCCTTTCCTACCCAGTCCAGTCTGTATCTACTGAAGATCCACAGGCAAAGCACCAGACTGCTCACTGAAGCGAACCCACAGACCCAACCAACTCTGTTAGGATCTTCAGGGCCAAGAGGTGGCCTGACCTCACAGAAAAACTCTGGGCAGCAGGGAATGTACACTCTCCATTTCTTTAAATTCACAGTAGTAATGTAGACAGTTACAAACCCCCCAGACTACTGTGAAATTGCACAGCGTTTACTGGAGGAGTAAAGTGATAGTCTCTCTATTTGGGACATGGTGCTTTTAAAATAATCTGTCTGGTATACACTGGGAACCAGAAACACAAATAATAATTTTTATTGCATAGCAACTTTCACCCTGGATTTTTACAGTAATTTACAGCATTAATTAGTTAAGAGCATCTGATAACAGGATTCCATATTAGATGATTATGGCTATAATTAAAGGTATTAAATGATGAAAGGAACAGAGCTCAATTTGTACATTAAAATAGTGAATTCTGAAGTAATGAAAACAAAGTTGAGCACAAAGATTTGTGACTAAGCACACATGACCATATGTATTTCATTTCTCAATCCTGCTTCCATCTAGGAATTTGTATGTTTTGGCTGCCCTGCTGGCTGCTGACAAAAGGAATGGGCATTGGTGTAATTCTCCTTATCTTTCATTTCACAAAGGTATCAATTTCCACAAAACTTGTAGGAATTTGGTATCTTTGAGACCTCTGCTCCCCATTAAGGAGCCAAAACTGGTCAACAGCTTAAAAATACAGATAACAGGGAGTCAGGCAGACAGGCAATACAGTTATTTAGGTCTTATTTTCTTAGGAAATAGTTAAAAATTAAGGGGATTGTATCATGAGTTACAAAATAATCTTCAACAAGCCGAACAAAAGTATTGCTTTTCCTTAGCCACACATATTCAGACTGTCTTCTCTATGTAAAAGGCTACCTCCATCTTGAAGAGCTCAAGAGCATTCTGGTCTAATGGAAGGTATGCCTGCCCATGGCAGGGGAGCTGGAGTTCAACTATCTTTAAGGTTTCTACAAACTCAGACCATCTTGTGATTCTATGATTTATGGTAAGAAAAAGAAAGTACTGATAATCATAGTTTTATCTTGAAGGAAGCTCCACTTTTTTTAGAAATCAGTATAAAAACTCCAGTGAAGTGAGACATCACCCCAATGTCCTTCAGTGCAGAAAATACCTTATTTTCCTCCCTGTAAAAGACTTAAGATCTTTTAAAGATAATCCACAGAAAGACAGCATCCAGCTTATGGTGAGGGACTTGTCCAATGAAATGGCTTCCTCAAAATGATAAAAGGTGTCAAAATTGTGGACGATACACTGGGAGTCATCTGAACTGCAGGGAGGGATGTATCCTCTATATGCATACTACAGTCACCCAAGTTTTCAGTAACTCTACACTTTGCAGTCCAGTGGAAATCAACAGGTTCTGAAAATTTTCCTTTATTAAAAGTTTGCATCCCACCACGGGTAATTGGCTGTTCAGAATTGAAGGATGGCAGATTAATAACACTTGTACCCAAAGAGACCAAGAGAAACTTGGTAACTTCCTCTCCAGGATCATCCTTCCTTGGAGACCACTATCTCTAGCAAATCAAGCAGCAATCCCTGAACAAGTATCAACAGTATTTCTACCTCTTAGCTGACTTAGAGTTGCTGATAAATACTCTGCCGACCCCAAAAGGCTTTGAACCTGTGAAGCACACCAAACAGGTATGAAAGCAAAAGGAAGGCTCTGGTTGGCATGGAACAGCTTTGTGGCTCAAACAGCTGATCTGCAGATGAAGGCAGCTGTTTCAGCTGTGGAAGGTTGTCCAAAACCTCAGCACCTGGCACAATGAAGGGAACAGAGTAGTTTTCTGCTGGAAAATTAGCAAAGACTCCATCTCAGAAGCGATCTGAACAGCCTTTCATAAGCTTTCACTGCTGTACATTTCTGACACAGAAACACAGAGTGCTCCAAGCGGTGGTGTGCAAGTGTACAGGCTGCCTGACTGACCTGGTGGCAAATACACTCACCTGGACAAGAGAGATGGCTTCTGAGGGGTCAGTGCCACGACAGCTGGTGTCTGGTGTGGGGTTCGGTGCCACACTGGTGTCTGCTGCTCAGATCTCAGTACCAGAAGCAATTGTGGTTTAGTTCTGAGCCAGGGTCACATTTATGCCAATGTGATTCCTCACAGATCTAACAAAAACACAGCTTGAGCCACAGACACCTTTGATCAGCAGCAAGAAGGAGAATTGTGCTTCTTTAAACAGAAAAATCCCAGGGGGGGCACTTTGGTTGTTTTTTTTTATTCCTGTAGCTGTGAAGGCTTCTCTGTGTAAATGTGCACACCGTGTTCCTCTGCTTTTCTTTAAGCACATGACCCTGGCACTTCTGAAGGCCTGCCCAGATACTGCTCTGATACAATTTATAGAGGCAGCACTGTAGGCTGGACAAGATACAACTGGAAGGAAGATTCCAGCAAGATGTAAAGAGAGAGGAAAATGAAGTGGGTGGAGCACCCAAAAACTGCCAGGCATCCTGCACAAAGTATTCTAAACCAGTAAGAGTGCACAAAACCATCAGGCAAAATCTGTGCCAAACTGTGTAAGATATTATTGGTCAAGCATCTGCTTCTACACCAACATCCCGAGAAGATGTAGGGTGTGTTTCTTTATTTTTCATTTCAAATGCTGATTTATTTATTCTACATGTATTCCCACAAGCTCAGGTTTATGAAACAAATAACCTGACTGGTGGAGAAATTTAAACACATGGAGTAGTCATGCTCTCATCTTTAGGCATACTATTTCCTTTTTCTAATTTATGTTACTAAACTTGTCAAGAAAAGAAGACTCTCTTGGCAAATCCGAATGAATGCAAAGGAGCAATCAACAACATATATAGCTCACAAATCTTTGTACCTAGCCTCCCAGGGACTGGAAGCACATTCAAGTTTAGATAGAATATCCCCAAGGATTTACACCTATAAATATATTTAATAAACTCTGTAAAAACATGAAGTGTGAAGTAAGCACTTCATCAAAAGCTTATTTTGGTTTTCAACAAATAAGAAAATTAAAACTCCTGCTGCCCACATGAGTCTGTATGTCTGGATCTTTCTTCATAGATAAAATTATTCATGGCATATTAGAGCTTGTCAGTCTGTTTAACTAGGAAAAAAAGACATATCTGTCCTAGGGGAGATCTAAACAACTTCATTATGAAAGCTGTGAGGGAGTCACAACACATTAGGAAGAACAAATGCAGTCTGCAGTGGTTTTTCAGCTCTTTCTACACCATTGACTCACCAGAGGAAAGTACTACTAATTACACCTACTTGCATTGATTATTTTTTTTCTTCAGGATGGATTACCTTGTCCTCCCCTACATCTAATGATTTAAATTAGAATGAAACAGCAATGTGATGGAGGTTGGAAGTTATCTTGAAAGAAAGACATCAAACATGTTATTTTTTTAAAAAATCCTCTTTTCTTACTAAATGCCCTTCCAAAGTAGGCTAAGGTTCAAGTGATGTGACTTAGCAAATACTACAGTGGTATAATATACCACACATTACAGGAAATGCCAGATATATTTCTTGTGGCTATATAAGGTTCAGTGATCCAGATTTGGATCAGATATGATCCTGTTTACACCAATGTAAATCCAAGCTAAATTCCACTGAAGCCAGGGAATTAGTTAGATCAGAATCTAGTTCACTAAATCATACATTATTCCATTCTTAGGCATACTCTTCTTATCTGTCTCCTCCTTTTCCTCTTACAGACCCTCCAGTCGTGCTGTGAGGACCACGAGGATCATCTAAATGAAACTCATATGCTGTGGGTCACAGAATATCTCCCCATCATTTCTACATCAGACCCAGTCTTTGCAATTGTGGCAGAAAAGATCAAACATTCCTGCTGATTTTTTTGTTTGTTTTTCATTTGTACTATCCCTGTGAGAACTCAGTAATTATGAAACAATTGCCATGGTAACATATTACACCCAAATCTGATCATAATTAAATCAGTGCCAGAATTTCTATCAGGTTCTTCTGAACAGTCAGCCTCTCCTTCTACTCACACAAGATTGTATCTCATTCACCAGTCTGGAACTTTTGTCCGACCTGCTTGTTGTGAGGTCAATCGGAGAGACAGATCTTAAAGAAAATTTCCTGACCATTTGTCAGATTATCTGCTTCACCATTTACATGCTAGTACAGCAATCACCACTCTGTCTTTTGTTTTCCATCTCCCTCCTCTTCAAGCCCTCTCTTCAGGTAGGCACAGATCAATCGGTACCACCTTTGCCATTTTGTGAACAGTGACAAAGTACTTCTTAATTCCCGGTTCTATTCTTTGCACAAACAGTTACAGTGCATATTTCCCTGTGGAATAGCTACTAATAATCCATTAAAATTTGAAAACTTTACATTTTCTCATTCAGTTATAATGCAGATGCAAACACAATCAAAAACTGCATGAAAAACATGGACACTACAATGAAAATGAATAGTCCAGCATGGATTTAAATGAACTGATGCCGTGGCTCACCATCCTGTAACCTGACACAAAACAGGCAGTATCAGAAGTGCTGGCAGCATGCTGAAGAATTTGGAGGGACTGGGGTAGGGAGGCACAACAAAAGCTTATCTGGATATTGCACAGAACATACAGAAAATGACAAGAGAGAGATCTGATAGTCAATACATAGCACAGGAATCAATATAGGCCAAGGAAACAAATGATTGGAACTCCAAGATGCGGAAGTGTGCTGAATCCTTTGTACACTTACAGAAGTGCATACATTACACTCAGGCTGCTGGGAGCGAATGTCACTGCCTGGATAAACACTTGTTGGAGGACTTTTAGTTTCATAAGTTCTATCACAAAATCAGATAATGTAGTTTTGTGTTTCTTCTTGTTTTTCTTTATCCTACTCTGCTAAATTGGCAATAAAATAAATTAATTTACCCAAGCTTAGTCTGTGTTGCCTGAGACTGTAAATGCCGAGTGATCACCTTGTCCTCACCTTGACCTGTGAACTTTTCATTGTATTTTCTTCCCATGTCCTGTCAAAGAGGGGAGTGACAGAGTGGCTTGGTGGGCACCTTACAGCCAGCCAAGGTCAGCCCACCACACTACCAAAACCAAAGCTCTCCAGCTGA
The DNA here is from genome assembly GCA_013396995.1 of Dicaeum eximium. Classification (NCBI taxonomy): domain Eukaryota; kingdom Metazoa; phylum Chordata; class Aves; order Passeriformes; family Dicaeidae; genus Dicaeum; species Dicaeum eximium. Next base: position 509,263 of record VWZP01006139.1, read on the forward strand.
GCAATAGAGATGCTGTGTGGGACCACGCCAAAGGACATAAAGAAGCATAAAGAGCAACATTACACCAGTTGCTCTTCCTTTCTTCACCAACATCATTGCTGCACCAAAAAGGACCCTGGATCAGTCAGGTGTGATTTGTCCTTTGCAAAGCCAAGTGGCTGGCTCTAACCACCTCCCTGTCATCCATATGCCTAGACATAGCTTCCAGGAGGATATGATCCTTGATCTTATCAGACATAGAAATATCTGACTGGTTGATGGTTCCCAGAGCCCTATTTTTACCCGTTTTAAAGTAAGGGGTGATATCTCCCTTTTTCTAGTCACCGGGGACTTTGCTTGACTGCTATGACTTTACAAATATGATGGAGAGAAGCTGAGCAACTGCATTTGCCAGTTTCCTCTTATGCCCAATTCATTATCACGTGAATAGTAATGCTCAATATTGTCCTGCTGGATGAAGGAAAACATGGGGAAGTCCAGGCACTGAAGACTGAGGGCAGTCTTGATCTTACAACGTGTTATTTGCCTTGACTGACCTCACACATAATTTTTTGCCTTTTTTTTCATATACTTTTATTTTCTGCAGCCCCACTAGCTTAGGCATTATATAACCAGTGCTTTAAAAGCTAGGAGAATTACAGGCTCCTAAAATCTCTTTCCTTGTAGATTATTTTCTTCATCTGCATGATCTTAGTGACATGTGTAAAACTCATGCCCTAGATTTTAATGATGGTGACCTTTGGGACTTACAGTTGAGTCAATGCCATTTTAAACATGAGCCTGCTACTGTATTGTATCTTTGCAGCTGTAGCCAAGCGAGAGGATGACAAGTAATTACCAGCTCTTTCTGTGAAGATTCCTATCTGAGAAAATGCAAGAACCTTTGCAAAATGAGAGCATGGATATGCCGTGACTTTGTATCACCAGCACACGTGGAAGTGTTTACTTTTCACCAAAGTCAGATGCATTTGGTTTGGAGAACAGAAGTGCATATACATAGTTAAGAAAATGAAAATGTATTTCCCTATACACCATTCCATGTGTTCTCTTGGAACTGGAATTCCTTTCATAAAATTGCTTCAAACTGCTATTTTGGAATATTTGCAACAGCGTTCAGGCAGAAAGTAACACTGTGTTTTACAGTTTCACATCATGAATGCCCAGTTTGCAAGTTTAACTTTGCAAACCAGCTGACATAACCCAGACAATGAGAGGTAAACTGACTTGTATGAACCTCAGGCATTACAACTAATAAAACATCTGAAGCTAAATTTATGTAAAGACAATTTATTGACTTTTCTGGGTCTACAGAAATGTATGTGAAAGCAACTTGGTTAATTATTCTACTGAGGCATTGCAAGGCAGAACAGAGTCTGCAGAAGCCTTGAGATGTCATCCCTTCCCTCTTCACTTTTTTCCACTAGCTGGTGATAGCAGCTGAAGCTGCTCTCAGAACTTTGAAATCCTATCCTGTCTCTGTAGGAGGCACCTGTTTGCACTGGAATAAGTGTGAAGAAAGTTTCTATTTCCATTTAAACTAAGACAAACTGTTTGAGAATGTATCAAGGTTCAAAAAGTTTCAATAATGAGGACTAGTACCTAGATCAGCAATTTTAGATTGTAGAAAATTACTCTATGGAACTAAATATTTTAATATATTTTTGATTCAGCACTCTTAAGTCTCTGATGACAATGACAGAATTATTTTTAGTACCCACTGAAAGACACTTTAAAAGGTAGGCTTTTGTGCAACAGTTTTTCCTAAAAAAAAACTAGTACAGCATGCATGCACAGGGGAACTACAACTGAAAAGGAATTTGACAAGTGCTGCTGCAAGGTAATTCTCAGAGATGTTTCCCTTCCTACAGAGTTTAGATTTTGTTTCAGTATCCTTTTCCTATTCAGTGTGAATGAAGAGACTAATTGTATGTTATCCTAGCACTTTCCACTGTGAAACTATTTCACATACAGCACCATATTGTACAGCAACTTGTATAGTTATTACTGGGTCTGACCAGAGGAGAACTTGATGAATGAATGATAACGAATTCTGTATGAGAGAGAATCTGATCTGTGGTTCATTTCATGTTAGTGTAGAATAAATCTGTTAACTTCAGCAGACTTGTGGCGGTGTAATTCAGATGTGAGTTAGATCCCTGCTGTGTATCCATAAAACCACTCTCTGCTGGAGGGGATCACACCTGCTCATTCATTTCACATCGCAGAGCCTGCAGCAGCAGCACTCCTACTGCCAGCACTGTCCTGTCTCAGCCAGCTAATGGGAAGACCAACTTCCTCATGCGAGGTGCTCAGGCACCGCTTTGTTCACAGGGGCCCCAGAACCACCCCTGCAGGGAGCAAGAGGCTCAGCCATCCTGTGACACGGGGCTGTGCTCGCTCAGTACCTCAGGCCCACGCTACTCACAGCAGCTGCTCAGGTGCGAACACCATGGCACTGGGATGCTCCTGGGACAGCTCCTGCTTCCCCTGGCTCGCAAAGGGCTGTGAAGATCCTCAGGCTGCACCTCCTCTTGAACTACTGTGAGTCACAAAAAAACCACTGCTGAGGTCCCATGGGACTTCTAGTTAAATTCGAAGTATAAGTTAGAATCGCTGATCGACAAGCAAGGGAAGAGCCACGGTGACATTAATTTGCTTATTGAGAACAGATGGATGGAATGGTTTTCCAGCAAGGATGTCAAGGACATGGATTAGTAAACAAGGCAAACCTGGGGACTGCCTGCAGCCATCACAAAGATGGGAGAGCCTGCAGGGGAGGTGGCATTGCAGGTGGCATTACTAGCAGACTGAAGGCTTACAGGGAACAAGGCAAAGGACAAGGGTCTGAGGAATACTTTGGGGCCTGAAAAGTAAGCAAAGAAAATACAATGGAAGGAGTTAATGAAGACCCAATGTTAAACAGTATCAGCCACAGAGCTCTAAGCAGGCAAATAAAATTCTCTGTAGGTTGAGGAGTCCAAACAAAAGAAGGCTAAAAGAAAACAGAAGAGGAACATGAGTAAAGCAAAGAAGCATACACTGGAAAACCCAGATGGTGCATTTGGTCACAGGCACCAAAGAGTTCATGAAAGCTGTGCACGTGTAACCGCAGGCAACCATCAGCTCTGACATCTGCATTGCCAGATTCCCACACTTTGGGAAGATAAATAACTTGTTTTGAAGGGAACACTTCAAATAATAGTATAGATATTGCTGTAAATCACAGTCTTATTCTTCAGCTGTATTTCATCAGCTTTACCTTACACACCATCTTTCTATCATATGCCAGACAACGTTCCTCTATCCTATTACCTGCAAACAACCACTCCTAAATTCAGTACTTCACAGTCCCCTAATTCTGCTGTCTTTCAACCCATATATAAATGTCCAGTTCCACAGGCTAAAGGTAATATTTTTATAATTGTCCCCAGCAGCTCTCAATGCCAACACAAGGATGAATAGAAAGAAAAAGCCTTACTGCACAGGGCGTCTGAAGCAGGCTTTCAAAGTTCTACAGCCATCAAACTAAATCACCATCCTTAATTACTATTTTTGATGTAAGTAACTGTGTTAATACTTCATGAATAACTAGAACAGGAAGAGGGTCGTCTAAACATTTTTTTTTTCATGACTACCATCTATCCAGATTGCTTTTGAAGGAAATATTTACTATCTTCATTAAATTTCAGTGGCACCAGACCACAAACACACTCACAACCTCAGTTTAATTACGTGACTAAGCCTCTCACAGGCTGGTCTTCCATACAGAAGTACAGGACATGTCAGCCTATACTAAAATTGTTGAGAAACAGGGTGCTGACAAGCTCCAAAAATCAGGCACTTTTGCATCAAAAGAAAAATAAAAAACAAAAAATTCATGGAATGGGATTGTAAAAACATAAAAAGTATGAAGTGTGCTCATGAGGTGTTTTTAATAGCACTTCCTGATCTGAAATGTCATTTTCATACTCCTCATTCAGTGCTTACTCAATACCTACAAAGTAAATACAGATCAACAATCCTGTAAATACATTAAATGACGCCTTCCTTTTTCATACTGATTTCAAAACTGCAATACCAGCACCAGCTCTGCTTGAATTTTAGAAAACTTTGGTGCTTGAGCTGTCCACCTCCCTACCATGTAAATCCATTATATCATTTGGACTAATCCTTTTGTCAGAAGGATTCCTAGGAATACCAGGAGGCAGCTAATTTTACTATGTTTTTATTCTTAGCAGTGTCTGAAAACTGGATGTGGGGCTATTAAGAAAGTAAAATTCACTCAGTAAGAGCTCCAAATAAAGATTAATCTCCCACATAATAATTTCTGCAAGACTACAGGCGTAGGTGTAAGGTTCAGTAGCTGTCCTGGAGCTTACAACCATGCCTCTTTGTTTCTCTTGCTTGAGTAAACATTTGATAAAGGAAAGATGAAGAGAAATGTTAATCCTGAATTTGTATCTCAAGACATGCAGGAGGGAGAGCGAGAGAAAAAGAGAGACAGGGATCTGGTTGGATTTTCTTACAAGGTTATAAGAAAAATAAATCCAAAGATACTAATCAGGGGAATTATCTCTCCTCTTATCTAAACAGCTGCTTTCATGTAAAGTCAAGAAATAATTGGCCTTCCAGGAAGACATGTTTGCATAAAAAGGAAGATATACAGGCCAACTCAGCTGAATAAAGTAACAACCAAATAACAATAGTGAGGAATGGGAACAGCTTCAGAAATGTATAGAGTTTGGGGACACATTGTGGAAGGGGCTGATGGTCTCCAGAGATCCCTCAAGCAATTTACCTGACAAAAAAGTTGTAAACATAAAACAGAGCAATATGAGTCCTCATCCCACCACTGACTGTGACTATCCTTGTGGTCCAAGACAAGCTATTTAACCCATATAAATCTTTCCATCTGTGCAATAGGTTAATAATATTTACCTACTCACGTCTTTGGGATTAAAACATTATTGTTATTTTTAAAGTCCATCATTTTGAAGATGAATCATGCTATGCAACTGCTAAATATTATTATAACTAAAAATGTGACATATTGTTTGAATTAAAGAAAATAGTGTATCTTTATCTTAAGAAGCTTGTCAGTGCATAATGAACTGAAATTGTAGTTGCTTAATATAGTTATTGCAATTTCTAGTCTGAATGTTCCGTATTTATTGTTTGCATTGCACTGACGTATATTAAATTAACAAGATTATACCATATGATTGCTCTCCTCTTGAGACCCTTAGGAAATGAGGCTATCCTAGGGAGCACAGTGTTTAAATAAATATTATTTTATGCATTAATTTAAAAGCACAGACTGCTGTTTCTCTGCATCTCTGGATATGTTTTTAATGTTACCTAATTCCACATTACGTTTAAAGTAAACTTCATTGCTTTGAACATTAAAAACAAAAAGAGTAGAAAGTATATAAAATTGGACTGCAGGAAGCAATCCTGCAATGGAAGCTGAAGGGACCAACTGTTGTAGCTCATGTTTCTTCCCTGAACACTTACTCTCTGCTGTATCACTCCTGCCTTACAATCTCAACCCACAGTGGAGAACACAATGCTGCGCTCCCTTGTGCATTCACAAAAGCATTTCCTTTTCTTTCAGCATCACTGGAAGGAGCAGGCGCTCCAAACCCATCACCAGGCCAGTGCCAACCAATCTGCCCCTGGCTCTGCACACCCCCTAGCACAGTGCTCCTGGAACGGGCTGGACAACACCACCAGCACCTCCGGCCATGGCTTTGGCCACACGGGATTCAAGAGACACCAGAACCCAGGAACCAGGCCCAATGGCCTGTGCACACACAGCCTCGCTGTTTTCTGCGTTAGCAGATTTACCTGAATGGGTGAGGGCTGTTCCTGACACCCAGACTCCAAGTTCCAAGCTCCAAGCACAGACCCAGCCAGACTGGAACCACTGCAGAGTGCTGCATGAACATCGCTCGTGGCAACTGTGGCTCTCTGAACACAGACAACGCTATTTAGGCACAGCCAGAGCTAAGTTAAATACAGCTGGAGTCAAATGCTCAGTTTCCTGGCTTATACAACACTGTTAGCACAGTCTGAATTTGTCAGAGTGTGGAATCATTACTCAAAGTGTTGGTAGGTTTTGTACACCACCTGATGCATATTCCACAGCTTTTTCTTCTTGTGCAATAGAATTTACCTACCCACGTACTCCCAAATGAGTGCCATACATGCTCTGCTCAAAGCAAAGGTTAGAGGGACTAGTCCTCAGTATATAAACACAGATGCCTTGTACCTCTCCTCTTCTGTGAATTTAGAACTAAGTTTTTTTCTTGTTTAAAAAGCTTTTAAGGCTGCAAATAAATCAAGACCACCCCGCCAGGCTCCCAAAGCACAAGCCATTCATCTAGAATAAATTCAGCTGTCATTTAAAGTTGAACTAGATTGGACAAAGAGGCAGCAATCAAGCCATTTTCATGTGAGGCAGGTAATTACAGAATCTGTTTAACTACAGTGATTAGGCACTGCTAAGAAGAAGCTCCAAGAAATCTCAAGCAACTTTTGAAGGGGGAAAAAATAAGTTAACAGCTGCGGACCTCTTGCAATGGATTTGATTTTTCCTCCTCCCCTCCCCTTATAACAAGCAAGCAGGTTAACAAGAGACAAAAGGCAGATAAGGGAATGTACGTGGAGCAAGGGGAGCCTTGGGAAATCCTCAAAGAGTATGTCTGAATGTGGCATTAAATGGTTCATTTGGTGGTAAGTGATTAAATGGGAGAGGACTTTCTTTATCATGGAAATTGGTCCTGCATGCTGTTGGACCTATGCTAATGATTTGAAACTGAGAAAAAAGAATGACTGTGTTATAATGGTTTATAATACACCACTTCATGCTGGACTACGAGGAACATTTGCATTAACAGAGTCATGCAAGCAATCTGAACAGCAACGGATTTTTGTTTGGAGAATTATTCTCACTGGTGTCCAAAGTTCACAACCTAGAAAATGCTAGGGTTTTTTTATGCATTAACTTAAAGCAAAATGTGCCATTTTTAGTCACAACACTGAGAAAACAAAGGCCCTCCTATTATACTGAGAAGTCTCCATTTCCAAGTTTAATTAAAATTAGCCTTGTGATGGAAAAAAATATACCACAGTCTTTGGGTAAGTGTAAACCTGTATTTAAATCACTCAAATCCTTTAGAGCCCTAATTTATATTTTGCAATGTAAGCTATGTAAACAGGGATATTCCTTCAAAGAGGGAAGGCCCACTAGCTCAGCACATCAGCTAAGAGTTTCAGAGACCAGAGGTGTTGTTTCCAAATTCATTTGCTAATTCCCTTGCCACTAGGACTGACTTTAAATTAAGCTCTCACCATATTACCTCAAATGGCTTGATAAATTCATGAGAAATCTGGCAAGGACTAAAATGCCCTTAAAGACCTCACTGGTGCAATACCAAAAATATTTCAAATTTGCAAGAAAAGAAAAAGTAGTTTCATATTACGACCAAAACCTTGGATAGAACCAGAAAAAGCAACACATTCAAATCCTTTAAAAGTCAGAAAGCATCATTAAAGGGTGACTCCTTCCTGCGTTGACTTCCTTGCCACCACTAGAAAAATAACGAATGGTTATGGTTTCATTTTGTGCTTCAAAGTGAAGCAAGGAGGATTTGAGAATCTGCAGGGCCTCATCTGCTGCCCCTTAAGCAAACATCTAACATAGTTTTAAATTTCACTTCATCATTGTGATAACTTCAAGCAAACCCCTCCTGTGTGCCAATCCTCCCTCTCAAAGGCACACAGTCAGTGTTACAGAATGGACAAAACCATCCCAAAACAATCAGCTCCCCTATGACTGTGATTTGTGACATAAGCTACACTTGTAGGGACACAGCTCCTCATTCTTCTTCATTCGCTTTAAGCAGTGCCTTGTAGTTTGTGAGTAAAAAGTGCTGAAGCTACTTATTGTCACAGTGGAAAAATACAAGGTTTGGTGGGGCATAGGGCTGTCTATAGGGATATTTAGGTGTGTGAAAGTGCAAGAGAGAAATGATGAGGTCAATACCTCTGAAAGCATCAGAGGTGCATTTTCCAGAAAGCCTTAGGCCCAAGTGAGGCTTCATTTTCAAAAGTATGCCATGCATTTTAGAGTCTAAGTGTTCCCAAAAGTTACTGTGACTTAGGCTCATAAATCACTTGGGCACTTCTGAAGAGTACACCTTTAGTAAACGTACAAAAGCGCCTGTAGCAGTGAGGTACCTCTCTTAAGTGTCAGGACAGTGAAGCTGCTTGCCTGCTAGGCATTCTTTATAAATCCCCTGGGAATCTTCCTGCATTTTTATATGTGTAAATAAATCTCACCTTGTCCTCTAGTGTCCTTTAAAAGCAACAGGACAACTCGCACACAAGGCCAGAGTGTGTGTATCAATAAATCCCTGATAATCAAATCTCCCAGTGATTACTGATATGGAATTACTGCTCAGGCTGGAGCAATGCCAGCTCAAATGCAGCCTACCAGCCTCAACAGCCCAAGCTGACCTACAAGTGTTAAAGCAAGGACACAGACAGGTCACCTGGGTGATGATCTGCAATGATGAAAACAGCTCTGCCAATGGAGACACCCTGGCCAGCCAATAGCTCTCCCAGCTTCAATGACTATATTGCTCTTGATGTTCAATGGATGACAGAAAATAAGGACACAAGCACTAATTGTCACTCGTAGTGTCCAAAGAGGCCTTCAGATTTTCTTTTCTGGGTGCTAAGCTGGAGAAGCAAAGGCACTATGAGGACACCATTTCTCTGGTGCAGGCATTCCCACCACAGACCTTCCCCACGTTACTCAATCTTCCTGAGATTTCCATACCTCTACAGCCATAATAAACTGACCAGAATCCTTGTCCCTCTTTATTTGAGACTATCATTGTTTGACCACGGGGCTGCTGTCCCTAAAATCTAGAAATTCTAAAAATTTACCAGAAATAAAGGAATAAAGTTCTGAACTCTGAAAATGAAATGTCAATATTCAACAACACAGGCAAATTTTTTGCTTTCCACTTGCCAACTACATACCAGCAGGCCATACCTGCTATTCCTTCAGCAAATGAAGATTTACAGTCTCTGCATAGTTTAGAAAGAAGAGACCAGGTAGCAGGGGGGAGGCGAACTTCTCATGTAGCCCATGAGCTCTCGATTAAAAGAAAAAGTACCCAGTTAAAGCCTTGTTGTCCCTGGGTCTTTTTGTGGGGTTTCTGACACTAAAGTATGTGGCTTCAAGCAGCAAATTTGGAGGTCGAGAAAACTCCCCTGAGAGGAGCTGCAGTCTCCAATTGCAGCATGATGTTTGCTCAGAACTGACAAAAGAAACGCCAGACTCCTCTTCCTTTGCCTGGTACTCACCTAAACAAACAGATATGCAAGCGAATGTGCTGGCAAAGCCAGTGTTGGCTGTGCCCAGGAAGTGCCACTCAGCCCCCAGAGGCTCCCCTCTGCTTACAGGCAGGCAGTAGGATGTGAGAAAGAGAGAATTATGGAGGCAGATAAATGGTTATTTAAAATAATCATGGTGTTTTTTAATGGAATAGCCTGTGCTGGCTTCAGTTCTGGGGTGGAGGGAGAAGGATCTGTAAATTAAATTCACATGATCCACTCCTGTTCATTCGCACTGTTATATAAACTGCCCACTGGCAGAAAGATGGTCACTTGTAAATTAAAGAAGAAAATTATGTAATCTCTAGTACAAATATGTTGCTGATGAAGACTGTCTAGGTAAAGATAAGGAAATAATCAAGTAGATGACATGGTAGGGCACAACTTCAACTAAGTCATTCCCTTAGCCATTCCCTTGTGGAATTTCACCTCTGATTCTGCTGGAGCTTCCACTGCTTTACCAACATAGCTGGGGCATATTGTCCTGCACAAAGGAGAACAGAATGTAATGGTAACTTCTTAATTACACGGTCCATCAGATGCAATGTTCTCCCCAGCAGCAAAACGTCCATTGACTTTTACAAGGTATGGCTGGGCAGAGGCAATTTATAGCAGAAACTGCCCTAATCCATGGAGGGAAATGTCCTCCTTCTCTGATCACCCAAAGTTTAGGCATTGTCCATTCTTAATGAAGACAACAGGAATTTCACTTTTGACATAAACTGGAGTAGAACAGACCCTCTATAACAGCAAGCACTGGAAAAATGCTGATGTAGTCATTGACAAGAGGTCATTCATTGGTGTGTGTTCTGGGCTGAGTTCAGCCTTAGAAGTACTATCCAAACCTTCACTATTTCCCAGCAAATGGTTCAAACGCTTCATGTCTCAAAAGCTATGAAATAAAGCAAAGAAAAAAGTCATAAAACAGGAACTAAGTCTCAGTGCTGAATGCTGTTTTCCACATCACATTGGGAGGCCATAGCTTACCCCTTTAACCGTGAGAGGAAGCATTTGGGGTACAGAATGTATAAATACAATACCCCAAACACCGGCAGTGTGATGGCAAGTGGAAGTCTGTTACGGAGAATTCGTGATTCCCTAACTCAGGCTCCATATGACTGCTGCAGGATATGCACTACAATCTGATCTCAGTGTTTGTCACTTGTCAAAAAATTGAGAACAAAGCGCCAATTAGCTGTGGTTTGTTTTCTTTTATTTTGCTGGAAATAAAAGCTGAGCTATCATACAGAAAACATTCCTGGTGTGTGTACGAGGCAGGGAGAAGGAAAAAAAAACAATAAACAAACATTTTTACAAAAACTCAACTCATTGGACTTGCAAAATAAGGACAGCTGGGATGCATAAACAAGATCATTAGAAAAATTTTATTTTATACAACAGAAACTTTCTTATTCTGGCATTTGTTCTTTCAATATACAGTATAACCACTAACTTCTACTGCAAATCTGCAAAGATTTTAAAGCCAGCTTAGCTGCAGTGGGACTGGTTTTTGAGGCTGAGTGGCAGTGACTGTCACATAGTGGCCAGGTGCTTTTCAACCATTAAGATAACACTGCTTTGCATTTGGTTGGAAATTATGATAATAGAGTGTTTTGGGACAATGGAATTAATTGCTCCTCCCCACATTGTTATGCAGTAGGTAAAGATACACTGGAGACACATCACCAGCATCTGAGTGCCTCTGCAGTGAAATCCATTGCAGATGCCTAAGATACAGCACTGCAAGATAAAAAGGGACCACCTGGCTTCCTAGTCTGATCTCCTGGGTAACCCAGTCCACTATGTTTCACTCCACTGAACAGTAAACCAAAAGTTTGGAATACAAATTGGGAAAAAAAAAAAAAAAAAAGATAAACTACTTGAACCAATTGCAAAGACAGAGAAAATCTGGAGAGGTGGAGTAGAATTACTGAAATTGGAGTGTAATTAGAGCAGAGAAGTCAATATCCATGTACTACAAAGATGACAAGAGATCTTTAAGGGACCACAAAGAAGTGGTCAAGGTTTTGGTTTGTGTCTCAGTTAAAGAGAGCACTCGATATGGTGCCACAACACTCACTGCTAACAAAAACTGATCATTCAGGAAGTACCAGCAACAATCCAAGCAAGATCCACAGGAGTTCCTGGGAGGTTTCCAATTCAAGGATGGATCCAGTCCAAAACCTCATAGCATCAAATAAGGTAATACATGACTAGTTTATTAGGACAGCCTAGTGTAACTCAAATACATAAACACTGTTGCTTATGGGGAAGGAGGCAGCATTTAGCAATTTGCTTAACATTCTGCACACAAAAAAAGCAATTAGCAAATTCATTTTCATCCTGATCTGAAATTTATAAATATTAAGAAATATATTTGTGTGTTAATGTCTTGTTTTGTGTAAGGAATCGGCAAATACCTATAGTAATTACTATAACAACACAACTCTTCCCATTCCTACTGGTAGTGATGGGACTATTTCATGACTGACATGTCTAGTGAGCCCCTTCATTCCTTTTTTATGCTCTATATTGAATGAAGAAAATCTGCTGCTTTTTCTACTATCACAACTCCTTGTCTTTCAATGTGCTGTTCATGAACTACCGAAGCTTATTATGTTTAAATAATAAAATAATGGAAACCGAAAGAGTGATTCTGTACAAACACAGATTAAAGTTCTTTACCTAGAGCTGTGCTTAGGTCACTCCCATGGGAGGCTGGAGGGAACAGTCTGTGTGCATAGGGGAAAACACATTTCATAGCTTAAGACAAGTGCCTTTTACACTGTTGCCTTTTAAGCAGCAATGGGAATCAAGCCATGTTGATTTCTAAGAAAAAACAAAATCCAAATTTGGTTTTGAGCACAAACAGAGATAATTAAAGCACTTGCTCTAACAGGAAGCTGCATTAGAAAACAACTTTGCACTTTTGAGGATGCACACTGTGTTTCTTGTTATGCCAATTTATTTTAATTAATCAGAAAAACATTTATTTGAGGTATTAGCAATGCTGGTGCTTAGCCCGTCTTTCTGCCTTCCCTCTAAATACCCAGAACAGCAATTCCAAAGCAGAACACATCTGGTGCGAGGAGGAATCTCTCCTGGCACGTCGCTGAAAAGGAGCAGTACAAATTCAATGGGCCAAATCTTTGTCCTTCCACTCACCTGGAGTAAAGCTGAACTGTGCTGAAGTTCACCACCACACAGAAACAGGATTTAACCCTTAGTGCAGTGTGAAGTGGTGCTCATGGCATTGCAGGAGCCTGCTCATGCTTGCCAGGGAGGAAGTGTGACAAACCACAGCACCTCCCAACAGGCAACCTGTGACTCAAATTTAACCTTGGAGTGTCTCACATGGTGGGAGCAGGCCCCAAGTCCCTCTGGGAGACAGAAGGAAAGCTGACAGTATGGTGAGGCTGGAAGGACCAAACAAACTGGGCTGCACTCAGGTGATACTCCTGGAATACAAAGGGCAGATGAGACCTTCCAGGAACATTAAAGACAAAAAGGAACCACAGGATGACTCAGTCTCCTTTCAGGCTTCTCTACAGCACCTCTCATTTCTGAAACCATAACTGAGTTTCAGAAAATCTGCATAAGAAGATGCTTCTCTCCAACAGTATCTGGAAAATGGAAATGAACAATAGCATCTTCCATGTTCCTCTTCCCATTCTTCATTCGATTAATGGGAACAACTGACCTGTCCTCACCAGCTCTTTCCCCTACCTTGTCTACCAACCCAAAAGCATTGGGTAAACTTTCTGAAAAAAGAAGACTTCCAAAACACATGTGACTGACATGACTTCTTAAAAATTTCTTTAGTTAAAAAAGTTAATTAATTTTGATAATATTTAAATAGCTTTCATTATAAAAATTAAAATTAAGACCTATTTTAATGGCATGTTTTGGACTTTTTTCCTTTTTCTTTGTTTCTCTGTACCTGTCCCATATACAAACCTTTTAAAATAAAATAAAGAGCACTAGAAACTTTATTTTACTCTTCTTTTAGTTGGACTGAAGTTAATGGGTAATTGGAAAGTTCATGAGGCTGGCATAACAAAATAAACACCAAAAGTTTCTAGAGGCAGCAAAAATAAATGCAGGATTTGCCCTGACACATGCAGAAAAAAAGTGCTACCAATTATCACCAGTAATATCTCCTAACTGGTACTGTTTGTCTTACCAGAAACCTTAGAGGCTGGTGGGAAAAAAAGCAGCTTTGACAGTTGCATGGCAACAAGAAAAAGACAAGGGGGATGCTCCCTGAGGATGAGTGTGGCACAAACAGGGAGCAGACAGTAACTTGGCTCCAGCTGAGCTTGCTGGGTGCTGACAGCCTGACCTTAGACCAGCTACGATCCAGCAGGCAGCGATTCCCACTGCACGACTCCACCAGCTCTCTGCCAGTGCCTCTCGTGTGCAATGGGGCCAGCTTTTAGCATCCAAATGGTATGAAAGCTCTCAGGATAAATAAACCAGAAGACAATTCAAACAGTGTGTGTGAAATGGCAGCAGCAAGCATGTCCTCCAGCCCAGGCAGTTTCAGCACTCAAGTGCTTTTGCAACACAGAGTTTTGGGAGCTGCTGTACATGACAGACTGAGACCAAGAAGGGAAACGTCCCAAACTCACAGTGTGACAGCCCACAGCATCATCAGGAGGAAAGCCAGCCTTTCCACAAGGCACTTCATAAAGAGACCTGAAAATAAACTGAGCTTGCATATTTTACTCACCTTAAACTCCTGCTAAAGGGATTGAGATTGAGCCCTAAGTCCCATTCAACTGCTGATTTACTCAGAGAAGCATTCCTCTGTTAACACATGGAAAACTATCCCTTGTAACCTCCACAACTACCATATGCTGCTCTGACAGTGCCTACACTGTCACAGTGTAGTGCCTTTTGTACATCATAACTACTACCAGTAAGGTCAATTTATCATACAATAAAAAATTACAATATTTTAGCAGAAGGAAAAAAACCTGTATGGTAAAACTAATGAAGCCTTTTTTAAAATTTCAAACCAGTGAACACCAAGCAACTAGAGAAGTGTAACCAAGGAGAAAAATTTGCCCTTAACCTTTCATCCTCTTTTACAGTAATTTTTTTTTCTTTTCGATTTTTAACCTTTTCTGTCGCCACCAGCACTAAAAGCTGCTTTTTTTCCCTCCCTTTTGCTGGAAGAGCAAACAAACAGTTGCCATTTCAGTCAAAGCAATGTTATTCTTTGGCTGGCTGGCACTGGTTTCAGCTCACAGGGCGGTCAGCTCCTCTGGCTCCCATCCAGCAAGCTGAATAAACCAGTCTGGCAGTAAGCACAACTCTGTTTGGGCTCAGAAATCAGTGCTTCAGACCAGTTTCCAACCTGAGCACTTCCAATTTACAGCACTCCAACACTGCAGGAAGTACACCAAGCCAATCTGAAACTCAAATATATTTGAAACAAAGCTTTCTTCCATGCCTTTAGGTCTTTTTCTACACTCTTCTTCCTTCTCTCTTTAATGTTTGCAGGTTGGAATTTAGTGCTCTTTTTTCTGCCAGAAGTTTGGCCTTTGCAACAAATAACTTCATCCAAGTGTGCCATTTCCTCCAAAATGCACAGCAGTGACAGAAATCACAGACAGATCATTATCATCTTTTCTCTGTTTCTTGCTTCCCTCCTTTTGTATGGAGCACTAGGAGAGACAAGAAGAACTTTTCTGAAATTACAAAACTCATTTTTACAGACATGTAGTCACCCAGTTCAAGACTTTCAACTCACAGAGCACAAAATGGAAAACACAAGAAAACTTGTAATACAAGAGAAACTGTGGTTCAGCAAGTGCAAAGGCAGCCTGGAAGGGTTATAAGTGCAGGATTAGGCACTTTAGACTCCCCTTATGCTCCGCTCTCTGGCAGAACAACACTAACAGCAGAATTCCACTTTACTGGGATAAGGGATGGTGCTTATGAGAAGGGCAGGAGATGTGAATGCAAAGGTTGAGAAATTGTATTGAGCGCTGTGTTTCAGCGCTCAGGTTATTATTTTCCCTTTCCTCCTCTCATTTTTCACACCATTAAAATTCCACCTCAGACACCAGACTCAAAGTGAACAAACAAACACGCATTGTTCGCTATCCAAACCCACCACGCTCACACGGCTGCTGCTGAAGCTGCAGTGACACTTGAGCTGGGGAGCACAAACCACTTAGGCAGCTCACAGGGGGAATGCCAGAATGACAGATTAAGTACAAAACTAATCCACACGTTGTGTTTCTGCTGCACAGGTGTGTTCAGGGATTATCCTTCTGCCACTCAAGTCACTTATGCCAATCTCTAAAGAGCCTTTCTCTTTCCTTCTGTTTCTTGGTTTATATGAAGTAAGTTTTCCATGGCTACTGTGCTGAAACCCTTCCAGGGAAATTATTTTGTAAAACTTCAAACACTATCATTACCTCCTGTATACAATAATTTATCAATCATTGTAGCATGCTACAAGGCTACATCCTACTCTCTCAGCATCTCAGAAGACTGAAGTTACCCACATTCTTTGAAAGAATCTTAAATACTACTTCTTCACCCTGCAAAGAACAATTTGGGGAAAAAAAATTAAATTAAAGCTTCAAGATGATCTCGAAATTCTGCACATAAATATTATGCTAACCCAAGATGGAGACAAGTAGTAAAAAAGATGCAAGAATCCTGAGACATGTTTGAAGTCCTCAGATAAAACTTAGCACATACAAATTCCCATTTAGAAGCAGAAGTAATTTGAAGAAGTTCTACTTAATGGATGGCACAGCAAATATGGGTTCTGGTTTCCAACAAAAAGTGACATGCAGTAAAATATTTAGGCAATCTCTTGAGGACTATGTAGCATTTCAGAAATTCAAGGGCTTTAGTAAGCTTTCTACGTGACAGCAACCAACCCATAGTTCAGTCAGAAGAGAAGTGTTTGTGTTTTATCCCAAGATGGATTGGAGGAACTTCTGGCATGAACTGACACTGATATAAACTGCTCAAGAGTTTTTACAGAGAAGAAATGGAAGACAAAGCAAACTTTTAAATTGAAGCTACCACAATATTCAACAGAAGCCAAAATTCTCTGTTCCAAAACTTGTGTGACTAAACACTGGGATGTAATTTTCAAATAGGTAAGTAAACTGCCTTTATAAATTACACCACTGTGTTTAAAAATCATTTCGTTCTCATTCCAATTGTCTTAGGTGTGTCTGTGGGGCTTTGGGCAGAAAACAGGGTGTACTGGTTGTTAAAGAAATGGGAGAGTAACGGGACATGAATCCTGCTGTGGTGGTATCACAGAACGCCTGGGTGACCTCAGGCTACTCAATTGTGACCTCCATAAAATGGAGATAATCACACTTATCTGATTCAAGGGGGTACCAGGAGACCTACTGTTTCCTAATTGTTTAGAGATGTACATGGGAAAGACACAATATATAGTTACATGGGTTAGGTTTCTGTAAATATCTACTGGTGACTCAATAGATTTTACCCATCTGTGTGAAAGTGTCAAGTAGTGCTATTATTTTGACCTCACTGATAAAGAAAGGATGGGTGGTCTGGTAGATTGAAGCACATTTTGGCTGGAAGCTATTACCCTTTGAGATGACCTCTTGTTTCAAGTTTCATTGGTGTATCAGAAAAGTTACAGGCAGCAACAGTAAGGGTCTCTGTAATTCATACTACAAAAACACTCAAATCTGTTTTATCTCCTCTGACATGCTACTCCTCTATACTAGTTAGTCCTAATGATATTTTCCCTAATCAAGCATATGTTAATGGCAGGAAGCAATGTCACTTCTTTCTGGTTTTACCTGACCTGTCTTTGGGTACTCACTGTATATGTGAAGTTAGACCAAGCTCAATTGTCCCTCACTAATAGTAAGGTGTAGAAAAACTGACGGCAATGGTAAGAAGGGCATCCAAAATTATGGTAATTTAAGATGATGACTGATTTTAAAACAAGATACCTAAATTGAGGTAAAATGTAGATCCTTCTGATAGTTTCATGTAGCCATTCAGTTTTAGGGAGGGAAATTGTTTAAGGTGATTTGGGCAGGATTTATGTAAACTGAGTAGCAAGGAAAAGATATGATTTACATTAAAGCATAGCACAAGCAGCCATCAAGTAGCAGTAGTTTTACTGCTGAAATGTGACTCTGGAGAATTTTTACAAAATCTCCACACTTGGCCAGGCAGGGTAAGGTAAGAAAGGGGCCAGTGTGAAATTATTAGTTTTAAGCTGGAGAAATCTATGCTGATTTCCATTTCACCAGAATAATTTTACACCAGAAATATCCACACAGAATGCAAATACTGGCACCTCTGTCTTCACCACCAAGTGCCCTTGTTTTACTCAGTGTGTTTGCAAGGATGAACCATGCCATCATTTGTATCAGTAATGCAACTCCCACCCACATGTGCTTCAAGCCCAGACTTGACTAATGCATGAATCTTTGTGCTGTGCTCCTTATGAAACGCTGTGTCCTATCACGTTGCCACGACACTGCCGCTAGATTTATGACTCTAACTAAATCATCCGATCATACCACTTCTGTGCTGTGCTTCTTCCATTACCACCTAATGTATCAAAAGCATCGATTTTACACTTGCCAGCTTTCCTGCCAGAGCACTCCAAGGTCCTGCAGCACTTTATTACACCCCATACCCACTCCCAGAGCTGTCATGCTAATGAGCCATGTGTCGCTACTTTAATTTTTCTGAAGCAGGTCACAAAGCTCAATTCTCCCCTCATGTGGGAGAACCTAGTGTCCAATTCCTGAGCCGTCATGGCTGGCTGATTCTGAATAGTGCATATGATGACAGGCTCTCATCTTACTGGTCTGGCCACCACAACACCCCTTCCCTCCCAAATGCTGAAAGAAATATAGCCACTTATGGTTTCAGAATGCTTTTTCCTATTTGCAGCATACTGTATTTAGCAAACACCTAATATCCTGAGGTGTCCAAAATGCTGAAATTAAAACCTGCTTAACCTCAATAATTCTGAGAGACAAATTTTTATCTCTACAATAGGGGTCTTATTTAGACTGAAAGAAAATGAAAGACAGAGTGATTGAGAGACTCAATTGTCAGGACACCTAGAAATACCCAGAAAACCTAGAGAAATTTAGCACAACAGAAAAAGGCTCAGAACCTTCAGAAAGGACCAATATTATTTTACGACCTGCAGGTATGAATCCCTTCCAATGCCAGGTACTTTATGATATCTATCAATTTACTGCCTTGCCAGGACATTGGTTAGGAAAAGAAAGACAAGAGGTTAGAGTAGCAATTTTTAGGTCAGCCTGAAAGGCATCTCAAATATACTTGTTACATTTTGTAGGGTTAATTTCTGAGTAATGTTGATGTCATAAGATGTGAAAGAATAGAAACAACTAGGAGGTAATTAATGAGGGCCAGTCCAGCCTTCTTATTTTGACCACTCTTACTAATAAGGCTACTTGGTGTTTGAGACCCTTGATGAGCAAAAGGGGCAAATTTGGGTCTCAGGAGCTTTGCTAATTTTGGAATTTTAAATGGCGAGTGAGCTGGGGAGAAATGCATCAACCATCATTCTGTTAGCAATCATCTTCCACATACATTTGTGTTTTAGTGGTAGGGAGTAGTAGATTAAGATATGAGGTCTCTGCCATTGGTAGAGATTTTCTGGCATCGCCATCCCTGGAAGTGTTCAGAAGGTGCCTACATGTGGTACCTGAGGCCATGGTTTAATGGAGAACATGATGGTGCTGGGTTAATGGTTGGACTCAGTGACCTCAGAGCATTTTCCAGCCTTAATGATTCTCTGATACGATGAAGTAACCTGGAGTCACATGGCCCATGTGTAACACGGGTCTTCTGGCCACCATTGCTGTCTTTAGTGAACGGCTGTGTATTTTCACGGTACTTTGACATGTCAGTATTATCTGACCTCCTGTAAACAGAAATACCATACAGTACATCTGAATTTTATCACCTTCTGTCACACAATATTGCGTTTTTTCTTTTTGCTACACTTTCTCTGCTTTACATGGAAAAGGCCTAAACTACTAGGCTGCCATTAACAGACCTAATTATTACACAGAAAGAGAAAAAAACACCTATTAAATCTTTCCTGTTAAAAGTGAGGGCAGACTGTGAAAATGTGTTACAAAAAGGCTGCCTAAACCTTGCAGCATCACCATCCCTTACCTCCAGAGACAGAGCATGTGTTAAAAGCCAGCAGTAAAGGCCTGAGACACTGTGGATTATCAGCTGAACGGAGAGGCAATACAACAGTATTTTTCACTTTCAATCTGAAATTAAAAGCATGAAAATCTCCAGAAGTTCTAAGGAGCAAACAGTGATTATCCCCCATTTTATTTATGCAAGAGACAAACACCAGCATTTAGGTCTCTCGGCCAAGGTCACCAACTGTAACCAGTCTCCAGTTTTTTGACTGGTGCGGACTCCAGATTTTCAAGCTCTCCTTACTACAAAATATAGACCTTGCAGTCTTAGATTTTGAGCTAATGCAAATCATGCATTTAAAGCACTATGCCAGCTATTCCACCTCTTCTGGGGGCTTTTTTCACAATTCTTATGGCAGGGCTTAAAAACAAACAAAACTTTCAACCCTTCAAATTCTGGTGTTTTCCAAACTGCCATCAAAATGAATTTTTATGTCAGGTGGGTACACTGGGGCTTGCAGTCCTCAAAGGCTTAACCCAACTGACTCTTAAAGAACTGTGACAGTCTTTCATACAAAGCTCTTCATAGCAAAGGTTTCTTCTGTGCCATAACTGCCCATCACATCAGCTTTACTACCAAGAACGGGCACTACGGGCTTGGTCCTGCAGTTAAGACATGTGGTTAAGGAATGCCCTCCCTTGAACAAATACCCTACTGCTTTGCAACCAGGTGAACACGGAACAACTTCAAAGGATACACCATGGCTCAAACACGCACAGCAAGAAGCTGCACGATCCTCTCATGTCATATTTCAAGTATCATTTTTCAGAAAAATCATGCTGGATCCACAGAAAACACTTTTCCCACTAAATTACTGCCTCAAATATTTTTTAACCTGATATTTTCTCTTCTACTCAGAGCTTCAAAAGCTTCCACCCAAAATACCTAAAGCTATCATTGCTTTAGCTGAAGAATTTGTTGGGGTCATATGATGGTTTGAAAGCTGTGGTTGAGATTAATAGTGTGTTACAATAAACACAGTGAATAATGCAAAGCACAGAAACGATGTAGGAGGAAGTGGGGGGATACATCTTCTGAGGCTATGCAGTTATTGGATGTTTAGTTTGAAAGAACACACAGGTCAGAGTGAGACTTCTGGCATCTTCTCCCCTACAAATTAATCACCAGTTCACAGTGACCAGCAAATTTCAGCTTATAAATAAAGTTCAAAGCCCCCAGGGTCTCATTTAGAAATGGAGACATATGGCTTGCAAACAGCTAATGGAACAAGCCTTCCCAAAGTTTGAGCTCATTCCCAACTGAGAGATCCATTTCACAGTAATAACACAACGCAGCCATGAGTACATGGGCTTCAGACTTCCTTCCTGTATTTTATAATACTCTGCACTTCCACAGCAGCTTTTATCTTGTGAGTGGAAAAAGTTCTGATGAACATCAGTTATGACTTTTCAAAGTGTAGAAGGCACTGCAGGAACTGAGAACATACACAGACACTCAGCCATACAGGCTTCAGCCCAGGCATGATAGATACCCAGAAAAAAAAATTTCAACGTTGTGCACGCAAAAAAATCTGAAAAGATTTTGAAAAAAAGATTAGTTTACTCTCTGAAACCTGATGTCTGCAAGTTTGGAGCCACAGACCCCTTCTTGTCTACGTGTTCACCATAGTGTAAACCATGTCTAGCTCCAGTAATATCATACAAATAAGAAAAAAATTCAGAAGGATACCGAATCCTAGGATTTGCTATAGCTCTCATTTGCAACTGAGAAAACTGAGGTTAAGTTTTGTATCTGAAAAGCCTGTGGCAGAAATCAGAGGGCTGAATTCCTAGTGCTCACTCCAGTCTCTGGACAACTCTGCCTTCAATGTTTTGTTCTTCTAAAGCTGCCCTGAAAGCATTTTTTCCACACAGAATCTACTGCTTTGGGGGCTTTGTTTCATGTTAGTCACAAATCTCTCAGTATAACCTGAGGTAGACCAAAACACTGGCAGTCCTGCAGTGAAAAAGCATCTAATGGGCCATAAATTAATGTTTCATTTCCTTTAATAGTGTAATGATTAATTCCTTCTTCAGAGCAAGATTTTGTTGTACATCTGATAGTTACACTATAAAGAAAGAAATGGAGTTTTTTAATGTCAAAAAGGATCAAAGCCAGAACGCTGCTGTTTTTGTTTGTGCTCTTGTAGCTTGACTCTTCAAACAGGTTTTTTCTCCCCAATTTTGTAAAAAGGTAAAAAAAAATCCATCTCAGATGAGACCTTGCACAGCTTGTCAAGTTTCAACCCACAGTGATTTTTTTTTGCAGATATAAAGCCCTGAAAGTAGGGGTTTCTAATGGAAATGCTGACATAACCTTAACTATACCAATGCCGCCATAATGCTCAGGTTACCAGGAATATTTCTGCTGCCAATTCCGTTTAACAAGTCTGAATGCATATAATTTGTTCCAGTTGTCTTTCCTCAGAGTGGGGCTCCTTTGTGCACACTTTCCAATGTGGCTTGCATTAAAAGAAAGGAAAAAAACTCCTACTCCTATGTAAATTCATATACACACTGATACGGCTTTATCACAGCTAAAAAGCTATAAATCTGCTTTAACTGATTCAGTGTGTTCCTTGGCCTGGAAAGGTGACTTGTTTCATTGCTGCCCTTCACTGAACATGACAATCATAACTTTGCTTTATTCTTTCTTAGATATTTATTCCTTGCAAAAAAACCTCCCAAAAGCCCCCGACTTGCCTCTGTGTGTATTCATATTATCCTCTCCTGACCAAACGTCCCTCTGTTCGAGCCAAAAGGATTTGAGCTGGGTCAGGATCTGCCTCTGGCTATGCTAGGAATCTAATCCAAATGCCTCCCACTGATACCAGCGATAAGAATCTAGTCCTATAGCAAATTATTTGCTTCTCACCTTTGGCTCATCCTGAAGCCAAACAACTGCCAGGTTAAACAAATATTCTCAGGATGCAAAGTGAATTTATGAAGCAAGAGCTTAAGGGACAGCAAGCTAAGTGGGCACTTCTAGAGCCTCATGTCCTCTCAAAGATCTGCACCTCACACACTGACTTCTCTCTGATCTTTCCTCCTAGAAGGAAGACTGAAACAACAGGAACAAAAACTCAACAGGACAGCTCCACTGCTCAGTGAATAAGAATAGGAATAATTCATGATCTGATCCTCCTCACAGCTGCCAGTTAACAGCTTCTTACTTGATCTTCAGGGTCTAAGAGGCAATAGCTGATGCCTGGAAACTCAACCTTGTTGTCGTCTTTACGTCAGAGATAAATTCAGAGGAATGATGTCAGGACAACTTTTCAAATACATCAATGAATTTTTGGAAGGTTTCAGTGAGTTCCGAATAGATGTCAACTGTGAAAATCAAGCCAAAATGGTCATCTCCAAACAAACCTCTCAGGCTTCTAGGGATCCATAGCCAAGACACAGCTCTAGCCACAATGAGTGGAAAAAGAGAAATCTCCTCAGGATGACTCAAACCCTGGTGGCTTGAAATGTCTCTATCTAAATTGAAAGCTTATGGTTAATAAGTTTCTTGTTTAGTTTTCTGACTGAAATTAAATGAGAGGAATTAAGTTTACAGTTTCTCAGGCTGAATTCTGAGCACGTTCCCAAATTAGAGGATAAATTAATTGAAAAATTATGTAAAACTGATTTTCAAAATGTATTTTTTCAAAGCACCTCACCTAATCATCACTACTGTTTTAAAAAAACCACTATTTTACTAAAGAATATTTCTGAAAGTACTGCTAAACTAAACATCTTTTAAACCTTTCCTCTCCTTAGGATGTTTTTTACTAAATTTCTGTAGTGTTGGGGAAAAGAGGAGGGGGAGGAGGGTGATGATGTTAAAAAAGTTTTAATAGCAAATGTAATAACAAAGAATATTTAAAACTTTTTAAAAGACACTTGGAAATTGATTGGCTATATCTTCCAATTCCTGTTTCCCTTCTGTAATTATGAATTACCATTATGAGTAACACTGACTACTAATGGACTCTGCAAATCTCTGATAAAGGATGCAGAGATTAATTGCTATTCTTACTTAACACACTTGCTTGAGTAGTAAAAAAGAAGCGATAAAAAGCACTGTGCAAGGACAAAACACAGCAAGAGAATAGATCCTCTGTTCACAAGCTTTTCTGGAAAGAAAAATGAAAGCCTGCCATAAAAGAAAACTGAATTTAATTGGAATTTATTGTTAGTTTTTAGATGAGAAAAATATCAATTATTCAGATTACATTATCAAAGATTCTTTTGCTCTCCTCAGTCAGACTCCTGAAAATTCTCCACTTCTAAGACGCCTCACATGATACCATTCCTTCTTCAAAATCCTTTAATATTCAGTGTCTTTTGGCCTCCCTGCTGCAGTCTGATCTCTCTGTACTTCCTGTCCTGATGCTGTAAACACCTAACCCTGTGCCTGAGCAGGACCCAGAGATCAGAGGAGCGCTGCCTGATGCAGCAGAGCAGGCTGATGCTGCACTCAGCTTTTCAGCTGGGCACAGCGGGCTGAAGGAGCCTGAGAACAGCCGTCGCTGTGTGGCAGACTCTGCAGCACCAACCGCACCACGGACACGAGAGACACAAACACTGAGCACTCACAGACAGACTAAAAACTTTCAGCAGAAAGTGCCCTGTGTTTCTAGAAGAGGACTTCCTTCTAGATCCTGAGGAAATCCAGCCATAGCAGCAGCAGTGGCACATGATCTGGTCAGTTACCATAAATTGCGAGAAATGCACCATTTACATAAAATTGAACTCTAAATTTGATTTAAAAAGATAAGGCTATAGAACCCTCCAGCAGCTTTTTATGAACAATTTATCTTCTTAAATCTGGGCCAAATCATTGAATAAAAAAGTGGAAAGTTCTTACTAAAGGAAAAGAAAGGGAGGTAAATTACAAATAGTGATTGTATTTAATAGCTCAAGGCTGCTTTAAAGATTAAAAAAAAAAAAATTAAATAAAATAGGTTACAAATCAGGAGGCCCAGATTTAGTCAGAAATGAAAATTAAAATCTTTGGGGGATTTACTGCTTCAAATTGTCCAGCACTCCAAACAAGAAAAAGTGGCAAAAGCAATACAAGAACCTTCATTAACTACATGGCCATGGATTTTGTTGGTCAAGCAGCTCATTCATGCAAATCCCACTATCTAGAAGAAGATCACAGATCATAGAGAAATCACACTCGTCTCCCAGGATCTAACCTTAGAATATTTATGTATGTACTCAACATGGATTTCCCTCCTTGTCCACTGCCATTGTAACGTGTGCCGAGGTAAGGGCTGCACCATCAATGCTTTATGCAACTTTTAACCTTCCTCTTGTAATTCAAAGTGTAATAATACTGAGAATCATGCCTGCCTTCCCCCTCTCCCTCTCTCTCCAGCAGCAATGTCACTTGGGTGACTGGCATCATGACACTCCACTGCTGCTTCTTCTGTGAAAAATGCCCTTAGCGGTAGAAAAGGTGCAAAACTGGTTAAGCAGTGGTGACATATAAGTTTTTGTAATAGGGAATGTATCTGAGGGAGAAACCAAAGAAACCGGGGTACATATATTCAGAGGTGGTTGGTAAGACTCAAAACTGTATTAGGTCCTTCCCAGAGAGACTTTAGTAGATGTTACCTCCAGGGTCACCAAAGTAAAGTAATTTCTAGGACCAGAGAGTCAGTTTTAGGTATTCTTAAAATTTTCTGGTTTTGCTTTCCTTCTGTTAGAATTAAAATCCATGCTCTGGTCTCAAAAATTGTGTGCTCTGGTCTCAAAAATTGTGTTCGTATTTGAGAATACTAAAATGCCCCACACCAGAGGTGATTTGGACCTTGTGGCTCCCATGAGCAGAGGCTGTTTCAAGTGACTACATCCAGCCTTCCTGTCTGCCTGATACAATCAGCTTACAGAAACACACCAGACCTCACCAAATGACAAAAGCACACTTCTCATGGAATGACTGCTCATTGATGGAAGAGCTGGAAGAAGTCACACATTTCGGCTTTGACTGTGAGGCAACACAGCCAGTGTTCCCAAAGGAATTTGGATATCAGCTGTCCACAGATTTCACGTATCTTTCCAAATCCGTTCTTTGTCACTCTGTACAGCAGCCATTTCCTTACCTCAGACTTGCCCTGGGCAGAGATGTACCTGCTAACGTCCCCAGTGCCACAGCTGTGGATGCTGAAGGGACATGGGCAGCAATGGTCAGGCTGATATGCTCCTCCTGAACACCACTCCCTACAGATGCTTGATTATATTAAATGTATTTCTCATGTCATTTACTGATTCAAATGGAAGAAAGCTGCCATTAATGAGCTAATCACTCACATCTACAGCCCTCTTTGGCAAGTGCTCAACCTTTCTCAGCTGGCCAAGATCCTCCCTACAGCCCCACTTGCTCATCTTTCTTCTCCCCATATCCTTCTCAGAGACTGCATGTTCTGATCTAGCACAGCAGTTGTTAAGTTTCTTAGTACAACCAGCTTAAAGATTGGATGTCCTCAGACAGTTCTGGCTTCTTTCGAGTCCTATACATATATACCTGCACACCAGTATAAATAAGAAACTTGAAAAACTAATTAGTGTTTCTTAATGCCCACCAAGATACCACAAGTCAGCCGACTTTTCAAATAGTGCTGAAATCCTAAAATCAGGCAAATTTAAGGTTTCTGAACAGAAACATCCTGAGGTATATCAGAAAGACAGGGCTGCTTAGTCTGGAGAAGGGAAAGCATGTGACCTTTTGATGCTTGAAGGGGGATTATGAGGAAGATGGAGAGAGACTTTCCAAGTGCTTGTACTCACAGTACAAGGGAAAATGGTTTTTAACTAAAAGAGGATAGATTTACATTTCATATAAGGAAGGAATTATTTGTTATGAGAGTGATAAAGCACTGAAACAGGTTGCCCACAGAAGCTGTGGCTGCCCCATCCCTGGAAGTGTTGAAGGCCAAGCTGGATGGGGCTCTGAGCAATGTGGTCTAGGGGAAGGCATCCCTGACCATGGCAGGGGCTTGGAATAAGGTAATGATTAAAGGCCCTTCCAATTCAAAGCATTCTAGGATTCTATGAAATGGAGACATTCACACCTTAGTTACTTTGGGTAATTTTAGGTAAAGTAAAAAGCCTTCTGGACTTGACATAAATAAAAAGAAAAAATAAAAAGGTCCAAGTCTGAAAAAATCTTTTTCCTTAAAATCATGTACCTGCTGATATTATAGGTACAATAAAAATTTGGACTTCCAGTGTTCTAAATTACTTAGAAATAAAGAAAATCAAATAATGGTTTGTAATGCATCCAACACAAAACTCAAAGCCCTGAAGATGCCCATGTATTTATATACATATTAGCTGGTTCCAGCCTGCATTTGAAAGTTTAGGTGGACATTTTCCTGGAAGTGTAAAAATAGTATTAGGTACAATATTACCTTTCTGGAATGAAAGGAACTTAGATAAAGAATAGCCTACTGTATATTCAAAAAAGTAGCATGTTTCTTAAGCTCCATGTGCATTATATTTGCAATTTACATGGGGATTTGTAACAGCGGTGCTGCTCCCTGGGTGTTACTTACTTTGGATGGACTTCTCTAAGGCTGAGTTTACACAGCTGTGGTAGGAAAACCTAGCCACAATCAATTAAAAAGTGCAACACAAACCCTTTGAACAGCATTCTCAGGCTGTCCTGCTGTTGAGACAGCTACTATTCTCCAAGAACGAGTGCTCTAACTGTATTAAACTTAGTCCTAACCAAAATAAGCTTTTACTAATTTTCACCATTTAAGGAACATAAAGACCTGCCTTTGTCATTTAAAATTTAAGCTGACTAAGCCTCATAGAAACTGAACGTTAAAGAACTAAAGCAATTAAATCCATTTACAGAGGTCAGAAGAGTCTCTGGGTTTTAGACATGATGGGCTTGTATGGTCTGTGCTTGTCATTCATGTGAACTTTCAGATTATGGGTTTATAGGTGGCAAAGTAAGTCACCTTTGTTTTCCTCTTGATAGCAGAGAGATGCTGAGCTGATCCTAGCAGGTCACCAGTGTCCTGCCATTACCTGCATTTCTGATTACTGAACAACTAGAATAAGCAGGCAAATGAGACTCCAGACTCCCTGTCTTTGTGTGGGACATATTTATTACCAACCTACTGAATCCTGCACACAAAGAAGGCCTCAGGGAATGTAGTATGTCTACAAGCTGATGCAAAAAGCACTGAGAAAAAAAATAGGATAAATAAGCAGGCAGCTGAAAAGCTTGAAGTCTAACTAACTCACCAGCACACTGATAATACAATAATGTGTTCAACCCACTGTGGACTCTGAACAAGGCTTTTTTTGGTTTTCACCTAATCAGTAAAAGAAGAGATTAAGGTTTTTAATCTTGCTTGCTCTTTCTTCCCTCTTTTTACCTGGAGGATGCGTATATATGTGTACATATGTATTTCCCAAATGAGCAAAGAGAATGTACATACATATACATCATGATGCGGAAAATATGAGGTGGAGTGTGAGTTAGGTTTTACTTCCAACAAGAGGGTCATCGACATTATTTCAAATTTCCATGTTCTGCGACTGCAAGCAGTCAGATGTGTGTGTGTGTGTGTGTGTGTGTGTGTGTGTGTTATAGGGTGGGAGGGGAAGGGGGAATCTGAACAGAGGATATGAATTTTAATCAGTTTCCTGAATGAATACAACACTGTATTTCCCCCTACTCTCCTCAGGATGACAATTCAGAAGACATAACCTTCTCTCTTTGAAAAACCTTGAAAGGAAAGTTTGTTTTTACCATAACAAATGCAACAAAAGAAGAGGGAAGCTGGGAAAGGGAGAGGGCGGACAAATTAAATGTCAAACTTTCTCTCCTTACTTGAAGATAACAGCATACTAGGAAACCTTCTTAGAAGCTTAACATAAACGCAGTTAAGCTGTTGCCAGCTGCAGTAAACCTCTCTCTCACCTTTCTTTCTCTCTTTCAAGATATCTTTGAATGCCTTCTCCTTCATCATAAATCAGACCTGTGAGCAATTATCGCTCAAGCCGGATGGCAGCGGCCTGAGTGGCCACTGCTATTCCACTGCTGTAATCTGCACTTCGTCAGGTTACACTACCCTTGATGAAATTTCACATTTCTTTGCCAATGAGCATTACCTCTCCATTTATGACTCTCTGTCTTTGCAGCAGAGAACTGTGAATTTCGTTCCTCTCCTTGTAATTTGCTTAAGCATCAGGGACCATCCGGCGGTGCTGTGCACACTCAGCAACCCATCGGGGAGTCTTAGAGCATCCCAGTAGGATGCGGTTCTGCTGCTGTTCCTCAAACACTTTCCCTGAGGGCATACCTCAGCGCCTCGAGGGAGACTGGACACAGACACCCTCCTCTAGCATGGTGCTGATGCCACTGTCACAACTATCAAAGGAACTCTTCGTATTCCGTCATCCTCTTTCCTATCCTTGGGTGACAGGTTCCTCACAAGTTCCGGCCCCGCCATCCCCCAAGCTGCACCTTGCCAGAAGAGGGAGGCTTTTTGGCCAGTCTTTCAGCCAGGAGTTAACAAAACAAAAAAGCCAAACCACCCCGAAATTCCACCCCCGCAAAAGGGAGCGGGCTCCAGCGTTCAAGTGACGCCAAGTGCCCGGGTACCACTCGGAGCTGCGCGTCCCGCACCGCCGCCACCCAGCAGCGCGCACGGCGCCCGGCACGGACCTGCCCAGAGCTTCCAACCTTTGCCAGGCCACTTTTCACTTCTTAAATAAAACCCCCAAACCAACCCAAAGCGCACACCCGCTCCCCCGAGCAGCCTACATCCCCGCGCACAGCTGTCAAGACGGGCATGAAAAAGTAGGCACAGAGAGAGAAAGAAAGAGAGAGCGAGAAAGTCACTCACCGTTGGCGGCGACACAGAGGTTTCCAGAGCCACTTTGAACTAAGAATGACTGGGGGACAAACTCTTCCTCAGAGTCCGAGCCCGCGGCCGCCCGGGCAGCGCCGTCGCCCAGCGACCGCCCCGGGCCCTCATTGGCCGGCGGCGAGGGGAGAGGGGAGGGGGACTGCGAGCGGGGGGTGGAGGAGGCGGACGAACAGGGCAGGGGGGGACCTGCGGGCCACAGACACACACAGAGAAGGGAGGGGGGAGAAAACACAGAAAGAAAAAAAATGAACAAAAAAAAACCTCACGGCAAAACACGGACAGACAGACAATAAAAGTCGAGCCGGGGCACGAGGGAAGGTCGCCCCCCGGCCCGCCGCCTGCCTCAGCGGGGCAGCCCTTCCTCAGGGGCGGCCGACTGCACGTATCTGGCCCCATTACCTGCTGCCCCTCGGGCTGTTACTGTCCTTTAAAACTCCTATCCTCCTAATAGCCATCCTTTAAAACTCGCATCCGTCTCGTTTTTTATTGGGTTGTTTTGGGTTTGTTAATATTTTGACATTCGCGAGAGCCCCTGGTCCGAGATGCGCTTTGTTCCCACGACGTGGGCGCTCCCTGTCAATGAGTGGTACTCACTGATGCGGCCGCGCCCCGTCTTACTGACGGGAAAGCTTTGCCCCACGTATTGTGAGGTGAATTGTTTCAGATTCCATGTGAAAAGTGTAAAGTCCTTTCGGGGATTGCTTTAACAATTCCCTTTCCTCTAGTTTATAAAGCAAACGGCTCAAGACCTCCACCATGCAGGCAAGAGGTGGAGGAAAGGTGTGGACACCACTGTGTGGGGTAGAAGCAACTCAGCAAACCACCACACTGATAATAGAGCAGAAGCACAGCTCAGACCAGCATAATTTCGTTGATTAAATGATGAAAACCACAACAAATCGGGTTCTAAGATTATATTTTAAATAGAGCTGTGCCTGACTGAGGAAGAGTTCTACTGACTGCAAGGAAATTGAATCAGGTACATATAGGTTAAGTAGATCCAATTGGAAAAGCTTACTGTAAGCAATTAATGGTTATCAGGCTCTTATTCCAATCATATTTTTAAGCAAAACTAGGAAGTCAGAAGTGCCAGACTGGTAAAAAAAACTATCAGGCAAATGTGGAGGTCAGATATGTGCAGTACATCAATAAAAACAGGAGGAATATGAACACAGACATATAATACAGGACATTACATTTAAATATGAACTTTTCCCCTTGCTACATTTGATCTGAAAGTCATAATGATTAATCTCTCACATTTTCCCAAATAGTGGAATTTTATCATGCAAAATCCATCAAAATAAAAGAACAGTCAGCACAAGAAAACCAGCAAACTTAAAAAAATCATCTGTTTCTAAAAAACACATTTTGAACATAGCTCACAACATAGCTGTACAATTTGTTACTAAACACAACATGAACACTTTAGAAATGGACACAAACCCAAAACAATAAAGTAGGTTTAACATTTAAATCCCCCAAAGCTGGTCCTGCTATATTTCCTTCCACCTTGGTCATTAGTTTTTCTCATCATAAGCCCTTGGGTGTCACCTCCTTGGTATATGCCAGTCTTATAAATTGCCAATTATAATCAGAGAAGCAGTTGTGGCAACAGAGGCAAATCCTGGGATCCAAGGAGAATACAGGACTGTACCTGTGCTTAGAGACCCTTGTAACGCAAAGGAGGAAAACAAGTGTTGGTTGAGAACCTACACTCCCTTGTGTGAACAGCAGCCTGTGCAGCGTGCAGACCAAGAGCTGAAATTGAGCCCAGTGTATTTTGTTATGATCAGCAGTGGAGTTGTCTGGATCGCCTTCTTTCTGACAACCCTCCAGACAGAAACGTTCCTCCTTTAGGAATGCAGCTTTTAAGGAATCTGCAGCCCACTTCACACTCCCTGACCCTTTTTATGGTGCCGAGGCTGTAACCTTCCCATTGTGCTAACTACTGGTAGGAGCTGGAGACAAGAAGAAAGAGGAGCACGTGCAAGTGGATGAGCACTTCTCTCCTTGTCTCAGTCCCTGACATGAAAACTGAGATTCAGGTCTAATTCTGATCTGCTTTTGAAAGAAGCAAAGTGTACTCTGCGTCATCCTCCTTGTGGCAATAGAGATTTGATGAGCCCTGACATGTAACAAAGTTTAAATCAGGACTTTGATTTGCTATGCTTTCATTACAAAACAGGGTGATGTGTATTTCTAATCCTGTGTAGTCAGATGCTGAATTTTAGTGTGATGATGACTGAAATGTATGGGTCTTCCTATAGACCCATACAGTTTTTCGGTGTAAGGGGAGGACACATATTTCCGGCCATTGAGAAAGACAATCTAGATTAAAAAATTATTTCAAGCCCTTGATTCATTTACACAAACATCAGTGAAATGAATAAAAGGGAGCTTAATGGTGTGGCTACTCAAGCAAAATAAAAAGTGGACAATTACAGTCGAGCCCCAAAGCTCTCCCTGTGTTTTGTTTAGACAGCAAGCTTGGCATAACTATACATGAATTCTGTAGTCTGGACATAAAGAGCAGGAGCAGAATGAGCTGAATTTGGAATTGTAACCCTAAAAGCAAAATGTCAGTGCTTTTGTCAGGCCACGTCAGAAAGTTTCTGCCATTTGCACATGGTTTCAAGTTGTTGGTTTTTTTTGGTAGGAGCTTTCCCCATCTCCCAGTATTTCAGTTTTGGCAAGGATAAAAGAAAAAGAATATAAATAAAACCAAAACCTTTTTAATGGTAACTTTGGGTTTTAATCAATTGCACCATTGCAGAGCACACATGGGCTTTCACGGTCGTTAGGTGCACTTCCAGCAGTGCATGAGCTGACCTTTACAAGGGAAGATTCCCTAGGAATTGTGCATACTAACCACTCAGGGCTGCGCTGCTATGAAGGGCACCGGCACATACCACCGTGCTCCATGGAAAATTATTTTTGGGCATGAATGACGGGGTGGATTCAACAGGAGATTTTGCCAGCTGCTGGATGGAAGGTGTACACTAGGCAGCTCTGCTGATAACAACTAATTAAAATGCACAGGAATCAAAGTGATACCTTTCTTTTTAGCAAGTCAACAAGGCTGTAAGGCAAGCATGTGTTAAGCTGTGGATCCTTTAAGAGAATTGCCTCCTTTTTTTCCTGCTTGGACAGAAAACCAAGAATTAAATCTGACCTTTTCATAGAAATTAAAGCAAGAGAGAGACGAAAGCCACAAGTTTGTTTCCTTCTCAGAGAAGTATCTTGAATTTACTGCAACTACGGGTCCAAGTAAAACAAGCCCGTAAACTTTCATTCCAGCTGCCAGAGCAAAATTTCTAATTGATTAGAGCAAAATGAATTTGCAGCAATACTGGGTTGCCATGGAACCTAAGCAAGTAGGACAAGTTACTTTGCAGAATGTGCTGTTTCCCCTTCAAAAATACAAAACAGAAGGACTAGATAACACATTCATTATGCACACTCTTACAATTTGGAACTTAACTCAAAGAAAAACAAAACGGATTCCAAGTATGGGCCCCTTGGCATCAATTTGTAACAATCTTATATATCCACTTGCAGTGAACAGTCAAAATTATGTTCTTTGGACTTGAGGCAGGAATAATAGTCGTTGAATGTCTTTGTATGAATGATGTGATACTAGCACATATACAGAGGAAAAGAGAACAGAACCTTCTATTTTATCTATGTACCAGTATTTCAGATTAAAATAAAAAAAAAATCAGGGGAAGATATGTTGCAGTGTCTGGTAGATTAATGAAAGCACTTAGGAAACACATACTTTGGAAATAGGTTAGTACAAAGAATGTGTTTCTCAACTTAACCAAGGAATGCCACAGTGTTCAGGCAACTGCTTTAAATTTAGGGAAGAGACAAGCAGAGTAGACCCTAAATAGTTAGGGGAAAGTAAGACAAACAATAAACACGCCTTCATTTTATGCTGCACATTTGGCTGTAATATTTAAGAATTATTTTACCTCTCACAGGATTTGGCATTCAGAGATCAAGAGCTGATTTAAAACGGGTGTATTCATGCTAGTGTGAATAGAAGGGCTGCCAGAAATACAGAACATTCACAGAGATACTTCTAAAGAAGGTCAGTAAATTGTTTCATGGACTATATTCAGTGGATTATACTCATATGTTTGTAATTTGTCCCAAAAGAGGTGAAAAAGAGTGGAAATATACAAAGACTGACTTCTCACAGAGCTGAAATGAAAAGGCAACAGGATTTAATAGTGTTCAATATACCCAGAATGGTATTATGTGTGATCAATAAATAAGTAGTATCAGCTTTTTTCACCTGGTAACTTCTTCTGTCAAGCTTCATCCAAGAACCTTTAAGGGCTTTACAAGCATTGGGTATGTAAACTTTGAAACTGTTATCAGGTCTGTAGAGATCTGTTATCAGATTGGCTGATACAATAGTCAGAGGGCTGGAACACTTGTGCTGTAAAGACAGGCTGAGAAAGTTGGAGTTGTTAAGCAGGGAAAAAAGAAAACTCTGTGGATATCATCCAGCAGCCTTCCAGTACTTAAAGGAAACTTGTAAAAACAGAGTGCAACTTTTTACACAGGCGGACAGTGATAGGACAAGCAGGAAGAGTCTTAAACTAAAAGAGAAGAGATTTAGATTAGATACTGGGAAGAAATTTTCCCTGTGAGGGTGGTGAGGCACTGGCACAGGTTGCCCAGAGAAGCTGGGGATGCTCCATCCCTGGAAGTGTTCAAGGCCAGGCTGGACAGAATTCTGAGCAACCTGTTCTAGTGGAAGGTGTCCCTGCCCACGGCAAGGGATGTAGAACTGGATGACCTCTAAGGTCCCTTATAGCTCAAACCATTCTGGGGAACAGACTTATATTTCTGACAGATAAGCAAACTGAGGCACAGAGATGTGTAATAATTTGATTCAAAATTCTGTCATTTCCTGTACCTGCACGTTGTATCTCTAGCCACTGAAACAGTTTAAAAGGCTGTTTGTCACACTCAAAATATTTTTAATTAGTAGAATTCCCACCATAAAGGAACCACAGGCATGGGCAAAAATGCTGTGATTGCTATTACCTTAGTACAACAACTGCAGCAGTTCTCAAATAAGAATGTTTGCATTAAGTCCTATGAGTGACATTGCCTTTGTACCACCTTAAAATAGGAAACTCTCTAACCTAGGTTAGAACTGGTGAACCAATGATGTTAAGCACCACTACAAACAAAAGACATCACAGTACAGCTCTGGCCTTTAAAATGAGGCTTTGCTTTGTGGGTTCACAGAAGGCTGTGTAAATGATAGCAGAGTGTATTCTGTAGTGTGCTGGATCAGTTTATTATTCTGTCAAAGGAAAGAGAGTGTAAACAGATGAACTTCTTTTAACTTTTTTTTATGTCTTCCCCTCACTTTACACAGGAGTTTCGCGTGATCTGTACTGATACTGACATGAAATCTGATTGATAGATATTAATTTGTAACTAGTTTTATGCAGGAGAAAACCATGACCTGCCTAAATAACCCTTAGGTACCTCTGTATGATAAAGGAAATAAATTATTAATTAAGTCTAATGCTCAGGCAATTTCACCTCAGAGTGTATCTGATTGATTAAAACCCCACAAGCATGAAGCAGTCCTGCAGAGCTGAGATCCTGTGTGAGAGCTATCCTTGCAAATTAGCAAGCAGGGTGGGCTTCAGGACATCCGTGGATTGCTGACACATGGGACAAAGTGGAAAGGACAGCACTCTGCCTGCACAGCAGTGTTTGGTTCCCTGCAGAATATAAAAGGCAGTGATTTGCTCCACTGGTATTTCAGGGCATCAGGGATCCTGCTGGATTGAGGAGAGTGGGAGAATATTTGCCATTTTGCTTTTCAAGGTGAAGGGGAATGTATATTAAGATGAGCCCTGATTATCTCATGTTAGAAGACTGGTTTAGCATCCAGAAGCCTCACTCCTTCAGAGATGGAGAAGAAAGGAATTTTCCTAAGGGACAAACAGCATTCATATCTTTCTCATGGCAGCGTATCAAGCCTTTCCAGAGGACAGCATAATACACCTCTGGAAAAAGAGTGAGCTGAGTTAGCTCTCTGGCAAAATGTGTCAGTGAATCATAGGAGTAAGGAATTGTTGTGCAGATTTATTGCTACTCTTTAACAATAGGTGGTCACAACATTCTTAGTTCAACAGGCAATATATATCTTGTGTTTAGAATTGATTAAAAAAGCAGTCTTGGAAAACTACTTTTAGTTATTTATACTTCCTGAATTTCCACCTGCACTTAAGTTTATTTCACTTAATTTAATTTTGTGTATTTGATTTATAACTTTAAAGCCAGAGGGGAAAATGAACGAAACAAAGGGGACAAATGAATATCATCTTAACAAGAAAAACCCGGGCAGTTGCTTTGTCACTAAAATTAATAAATGAGTAGTTGTGCCTAGAAAATGCAAAATAATCACATGCTCTGTATGAAGACTGGCACACTAGGGCAAAAAGGGCCATGTGAGGTTAAGAAGGAATGAATAAATTCACCTGGGCTGAAGTGGAGTATGAAGAACACATGTTACATAGACTTCACCTGCCTTGTGGGTGATTTGTGCTACTCTTCCAAATTGTGTTTTTCCCTTCCACTATGCTGTGAAGATAGGCAATGATTTTCTTTAGCCATTTACCAGCATAGTGCATTTTCTATTGAGGAAGTCAAAAAGTCACTGTCAGCAGGGCTTGAAAACATTCTTGTTTGTACAGAGCAGACCTTGGTTAGACCCAGCTCTGGGTGGCAAACCTCTAGACTGGCAGCAGCTCTATGAGGGATGAAACACTGGGATATATAAAAGCATCACTGCTGAATACTGCCTCTGTCCCAGCACAGATCTGGAGTGAGCATTTGGGTCTTATGCAATTATTCCCCAAATGAAGCAGAAAGTAGAAAGGGACCAGAAACAAGGCACACCTCACATCTCCTTTCCCCCAGCTCCTGAGGTTACTAACCTGACCCAAAACAGCAGAAAACAATTATTGATTAAGCAAGATGGAGAGTTGCAGGGAGAAAATTGTTCCCTTCCAAAGTGCAGTTCCTCCATGGCTTGGGGTGCTCTGGAGCAGCAGAGCCGCACTTAGAATTTTTTGCCAACAGAAGAAAATAATAGAGCAGATTTTCAGAAAATTACACGGGCAATTGCCCGAGCCGGATACTCAGCTTGCTCATTTGTAGGCACAACAGTAGAAACAGATTGTGTAAGTTAGCTACACGATTTTGTACAACATCCGTCACCAGGGCTCAAATCGTGCTGCTATTTAAAAGCACAAACAGGTAACGTAATTTCCAAATATGTGGGAGATTACTTGTATCTTTTTCAAAATCAAAGAAGTAAGGATCAAGAAAGAAAGACTTTCTGCTGATAGAGACAGTATAAACAATCCTAATCGCCACAGAATATTTATATCATGCCTTGTGAAATATTTATGCAAGTAATTCACATCATCTAAAGTTTTAAGGAAAATGCGACTCCCTAATTATGGCTCAGCATTACAAAAGCTTCTGCAGCTTTACTCAAACTCAACTTGTAAAAGAATAATGTAATCAGTAGGCAGCCTGATGAGCTGCCCGTGAAGGGGCCTCTCTCAGTCTGACACTAATGCTCTATCTGATCCAAACACCCAATATAAAGTATGAAGTTCTCTGCAAATGATTACATGCAAATCTCCTAAAAGGTCCATTTTCCTGTATTTGATAACCAAACTGTAGGCTTTATAGAAGTCACTTTCTCTAAGCTTAGGGCTAACAGAATGGTTTACACTAGCCGTGCAGAACTCTTCCTGATAGGCTTGGTCAAGGCAAAGAACTTATTCATGCTCCTGCTACCCCAGCAGGAAAGAGTTATTATACATGGGCCACTGCAAGGCTTTTTCCCCTGCCCTAGCAAATAAAATTTACAGAAATGTCGTGCAGGGTGGTTGGCAGTAATTTTCTAAAACTAACTTTAATATAATACCAGAGGAGACGAAATCATGGAGGGCTAGAAACCAACCAAAATCACATGATGTTAGACCCCATCTACCAGACAGCAAAACTAATTCATCCTACAGCCAAAGTGCCAAAAAATCCACAGGTTCAGCTCAGGATCAGTGATACACTCTGCAAACTGTCCTGGCCCCTATGGATGGGTTCTAACCCACGTCTAAAACAGTACATGGTGAGGCAAACTGTGCTGTTAAGGAAGAAAATGTGTATTTCCACCTGTTAACTAGATAGTCACAAAGAAGCATCTCTTGAAAGGAATGAAGGTTGCAGTTGTTAAGAGAAATCCTGAACTTGCTTGGGGAAACAGAAGGATATTGTGACATTGTGCAGCATAATCACTACAGTGTCTCCTTACAGTTAGGGGAAATACAACCTTCATCTTCCAGAGGCCACTTTTTCTGTCTCCACTTTGAGTTGGAATGTCTCATTTCTCTTCACTGGCTATACAGGGAGCCTTGGTGATCCTTACTTGTGCATAACTGAAAGTGTAATGAACTCTGGGCTTAATGTCTAGAATGTGCCTGAAGGTAAGGCAATCTCATTGAGATGCTTTTGGCAGTGACAGTTTGGGTTGCTCCATAATACAAATCTGCAATTGCCCCACGATATGTGCAGACTTCACACTTCCCTCCCAAGCTCATAGACAAAGATGCTGTACAGTAGCAATGGAATTGGAGATTAAACACACAGGCAGCTGGAAACAAAAGTTTCAGGAAGAACTCTGATGCAAGGATATTTTATGTTTCTCTTGGGAAAAAATATAGTCTGCCCAAGTAAGTACAGCCCAAAGAAAACATAACAGCTGCAGGTCTCAGGAATCTGGCAAAGGGGTAATAAAGGTATAGTGCAGTGAGACCCTACCTGTCAGTGCGTAAGTGTTCTGGGGAGGAAATTTGGGGTCACCCAAATGTTGCCTGAATAAAGAGATTGTATCTGTTCCGATTACTGTTAAGATTATTGTTGGCTTTGAATTCCTGCACTGCATAAAACGAATTAACTTGCTCAGCCTGTTACACTTACTGGGGCAGTCTCCTGCCATCCCAGTCTTTATCCCCATGAGGGTTGGAGGCTTGCATTCCTAAAGTTGTATGGGAGCTGTTTTCCTGTCACTGTTAATTCTTATATTCTAGCCAAGCTCCTTTATTTTTGGAGGACTTTTTTTGCAGTGCATGATTTCAAAGAAAGCAAACAGCCCTCCCTGCAACATCTAAGAGTCATAGTTCAGAAGATCACTTTCTTTCTTCAGCTGAGAAAGAGATCAAGGCAATTTGTTCTAAAAGACTCTTCTCAGATGATCTTTTGAAGGGATCTGATTAAGAAGAAAGGTTATTTTCTATCTCACTGTCTGTGAGCTCGCCCTGGGGATCTGGAGTTGAAGACACTGGAAAGTGTGAGGCTCCTGCAGAAGGGGAAGCAGGATGACTGCTCCAGGATGATGCTGAGACTCGGTCCATGTGCTCCAGACACCAGCAGCAGAGCAGGGGCTGTGTTCAAGGGGCTGGACCCCTGCTAGCACTTGTGCTCAGTGCTGTGCTGCCATGTGCAGCCTGCAGCACCTCGATGGCTCATGGCTGCACCCAGGTTGAGAGTGGGTGTTAATCCTTTCCGGCTTACTCGGAGAGTAATGCCCCACTCTGTAACCTGGGGAAGAACTCTTTCAGACCTGTCTGATCTGACCCTTATGTGTCAGACTCTCATTTGGCCTCCACCTCACACTCCCAAATGCATCTGAAGATTGCACATACCCTGTGCCTGGCACAGCTCATTAAAAACCAGACCTATCCTGCATCTTCCAGCAATTTCAATCAGTTTTGTCTATTTATTCTGCAGGCTTTTCAAGACATGGGCTCCTTCTCCTTGTGTGCATGTGAGGCATGCAAAACTGCAGGACTTTGATCTTGTGATAGGTGTTCTTGCAGTGCAAGCTGTAAGAGTAGAGAAGCTGTTTGTGCTCAAGTAGCTGTAATTACAGTGGAGGAGAGCAGTTCAGTGTTCTGTAGGCATGGAGAGGCTGAGAGTGTCCCTTTGCTACAATCTGCAGGCAGGAGAAGTGCTGTGTTTCCAGGGAGGCCCAAGTGGAGATCACACACTTACTGAGAAAGCTGCTAGGAAGATGTGCACCCCTCACTGCTCTATTCAAAAATTTCACCTTATAAACTTGCACTTCAGCTTTGTCTTCCCAGAAAACTTTCTGAATTTTTGCTGATGCAAATGTATCTGAATCTGAGGCCATGCATCTGTGGGGCATGCTCTTCTCTCCTGGTAAACATTGCCATTTTATGGTATTGCCCAAGAAAATAATGCAGGAATATGACAATATTGAGCCAGAAAAAAATAGTGTTCAACCAAAAGTTGTGATTTGCTTTACATTTGTTTCAGTCTTAGAACAACTTAGAAACTAAATACTAACAGCCAACCACAATAAGAAAAGAAATGGATTGAGAGAAATTTTCAGGTTATTGACTGACATTTCAAGTCCCAAAACATGGGAACAATCCTTTTTCCTCCAAAATAATTTATGTATTTCAGCAGACAAGAAAACAACTTGCAATGCAATAGCAAAAATTCAGAAAGTTTGAGACACCATTGATGTAACTGTTATTTTTTTTTCTCCAAAGCACTGATTAATATCTTTAAAGCTGCAATTTAAATACCTCAATCATGGCTTTACTGACTTTTTGCCCTATAAGAAACTTCACTTTGACTTTTGTTCAGTTCCCTGCGCAGTGGAAAAGATTGAATTTTTCAAGTGACTATAAAAAGACTGGACTCAAATGACGATTTTCTGGATAGAGGTAAGGTAATGATAATTCAAAACACATTGCAGGCACATCAGAATTATTTAAAAATTCCAGTAGTTCAGAAAAGAGTGGCTATAAGCAGTAAAGCTAAATACAGAGAAAAGAATACCTGGTCTCATTCATTGAATGGTCTCTCTGTCTCTCATTTCTCCCAGCCTCTGTCTGTTTTTCAGAGAGATAGTTAAAGGAATTAATACATATTCAAGAAAAAGCTCTTTTAAAAAGATGAAAGCAGTATTAGAAAATAACTCAGTTTTTGGAAATAAGGCACCTGAGCCCATGTGAAAAGGTGCTGCTGGTTTTGCCATAACAGAACACACCATTGGTCCACCTCATATACTTGTCCCTTTCCCATCACTGGCTAATTGCAGCCATGCAGTGTTCCCATAAAACAGTTTATCACACCCAATGGCATAGGGGTAAAAGTCTTTCTGATACTGTCTAGCAACCAAAGCTAGACAAAGAAGCAGGATGGCTAAGATATCTTATTTTCCCCTGGCTGCTGAAACAGTATGTGCTGTGTATTCCAAATCATTGGTAATTATTTCCCTCAGTCTATTTGCCCCGAAACTAACATGTAACAGGTAGCTTTGCATGCTTGTGATGAAGTATTCCCTGCTTTTCTTTTTTAAATGAAATAGTTTTCATCATGGTAAAATGCTAATGGGAGAAGAGAATCCTTAAGTTTTGGGTGATAAACAGCCCTTATTGTTTATGTGCATTGCTGAAGTGGTTATTCACTATAGCACAGAATCTCTGCTATAACAAGTCTAACTTTAAATCCCTGATCAATTAGTCTGGCCAGCCTGATCCAGCATTTTAGAGGTCTAACAATGTCCACTCTCAGATGGGCTTCTGTTATACTGCACTGAACACTCCTCAGTAGGCTGGTGAGCAGACTATGTAATATCATGGTCTCTTTTATCTCTAATTTTCATGATTACCTGCCTGACATTTTTGGCAGACTTGACTTTCTGTACACTATTCAAATAGTTATAGTAGACTTTCTGTACACTATTCAATCTGTACACTATTCAACAGCTATTTTCTTTCTTATGATCCCTTTAGAACCAAAGACCCTGATCTGCAAGCAGCGTGCAGACCCAGCCTCCTTCCATCAGTCCACGTGTGTCAGCCAAATGCCTGTGAGTGGAGAAGCTCTGACCAAACAGTGCTTGAGGCACCCCTGCAGACATTACAGCAGTTCTGTATGAGCCACTCTGGCTTCAGTTTTGTCCTAATTTTTACCTCTTGCCTAGCTGTGTGTGCATTCATATGAGCTATGCTTTCCCCATACTCTTTTAAATTTTGGTTGAGCAGCACTTACATGCACAGAAAAGAGGCTCTTTTTTCTCTAAGAGAATTTTTCAAGTGATGCTTTTCACTTACAAAAAACAACAGAAGAACAAACATTAAAAAAAAACAAACCTTGAAAAGTCTAGAAGTAGAAAAGTCTATTCAAAATGTATGACTCTTTGATTCTATATATGATCAGCTGCCTTGGGTTCCTAAAATGTGAAAATCAAAAGAAACAGCAAAATATATGTAAATGATTCTGGGGGGGTTCCTGAGGTCCCGGATGGTCAGTAAACTTGATC
Source organism: Dicaeum eximium (assembly GCA_013396995.1). Classification (NCBI taxonomy): domain Eukaryota; kingdom Metazoa; phylum Chordata; class Aves; order Passeriformes; family Dicaeidae; genus Dicaeum; species Dicaeum eximium. Next base: position 551,202 of record VWZP01006139.1, read on the forward strand.
GCTTCTAAGGGCTACCCAGTTGTGGAGGCTTCAGCGTTCACTAAGTGTCTTGCTAATTAACCTGCTGGTTCCCTGATTTTTAACATTAAAAAGAGAGAAGAGAGAAGCCTGTCTGTTGCACAACCCTGCTGTGACAAAGAGCCCCCTTAAATTCTAAAAAGCCTGAAGAGTCACTAATACCACCCAAACTGAGTGGAGCCTATAATCAAGGCTTCCCACTTGCTGGGGAAAGGTTCCAATTCCTAAATTATTTTAGAAGAGATCAATGTTATGATCACACATCATCAGAAGATGACCTGAAGGACTGACACTCAAATGTTTCCTATTAGTTGCACTGGAAGACTTAAAGAAATTCATGTAGGAAAATTCATGTATTCACATAGGGGACACTCAAGCTTCCTGTGCCCTGTCCAGGTGAGAAGGAATTCCATATGATGAGCTGATTAGAACTTCCCCTGCTTATATTCAAGGCCATCTACTTTCTTCCACTTCTATTTACACACACAAAAAGCAAAATTTGGATAGCTTTTAGTGTATAGACTGGGTTTCTCCCAAACTGTTTGGGACCTGATTTCCCAAATTTCACTCGATTTCTTGAATTCCTAAGTTATTCAGTGTGATTAAGGATGCATTAAAAATGCAATTTGCAGACCTTAGTCCTTAGAGGAAAGAACCAAAATTCACCTTTTCTTTCTTAAACTGAAATGCTGAAGCCATCAAGTGAGAGGCCCTGACAAAGATAACATCAGGGGTTTTTTGTTATTTTGGAGTTGATTTCTTTCCTAGTTGCAGAGAACCAAGAACTTATGGTGAAGACAGTAAGTAGATTTTGGTGGTTTTATTTCTATAATCAAACAAAGAATTGTATGCCTAAGAGGCAATGCTTGAAATTTTTAACAGACATAATCATAAACAGAGAATATTTCCAAATATATCTCAAACTATCAAGAGTTACCTGGACAGAGACTTTGTACATAAAAGATGAGTTGTATTTTTAATGTTCTTGGCTGAAAAAAGCTACTGTCTATCCCTGTGCCTTTGGGCATAAACTAACCCACCACACGCCCATGGGAAAACAACACACATTTGGAGATGCTTTAAGAAAAACAAAAGCTCATTGCTCCCTGTCACAGCTCAGTTTATACAGAAGCTACAGTAAAACTCATTTATGTTTGGAGTTCTAGCCATGGACAGGTAAAGGTGCTGCTGACAAACTGTTCTGCATCTGAAGGTTCCTGAAGGCATTCCTTATCTAAGGCTATTTCAAAGGCAGCTCTGCTTGGATCTGTCTGCTGATCCACAATAACTGTGCTGTCTTCTGGTTTTTCTTTTTTATCTTTTCCTTTCCCTTTATGCTTTCTTATATGCTGAAGCTGATGCAAAGATAAATGTGAAAAGGCATGACATTTCCTTTTTGTTAGAAGCTCGTGACTTTTATTATACATGTCCCCAAAGGTAGCTTAACCAGCACCTGGTGCTATTTGAGTGTTTCTGCCTTCCAGTCAATGAAAGAAGAGTCTCTGGAACCAGGGAGCAATAAAGCTACCTCAGAATCAAAATGGTCATTCTGGTGTGAATATTAAAAGTTCTCTCTCACACACACGCACACACACAGACAAAAGTGTTCAGATAGTCAATGTGCTGTGCCATTTACCCAGCAAAAATATATACATTCTGTTAGAAATACTTAGACATTTCTTTAGACGTGCACCTAGTTGCAAAGTCTGTTGTTTCTGTTTCAGATTTGAAGAAAGCTGGTCCACTTTTTGCAAATATATCACTTCCAATAAAAGATTCTACCTGTGCTTGTGGTTTCTTGGCTAACTCATCATATTATCACACCTACAAAAATATGCCATTAGGCTGATATTTCAAGATCTGACATGGCATACAGATGTTTGATGGCCTATTTTGAGAAATAACTTTCTACAACATGGGTTTTATAACTGTATTGGTAACATAATCATGTAAAGCTCTTCTGGTCGTAGAGCACTAGATTTCTCCACATCATTCTAGTTTTGGTGGGGGACACTGGCATCCAGTAATACAAACATGTGAAAACATGATGTGAATTGCATGAAAGAAACCTATTATTTAAAACATAAGAAAAGCTAATACAGGTCTCAAGCAGCACAGATAAAAAGCAAAGATCAGCAATCTGAATGTGTCCATTTATGGATAGATCTGTACTTTATATGTATATTTAATTTCTGAACTTTGCTGTACCCTGTCACTGATGCCATCCACGTGAGCATATAAACATAGCAACAGGAGCAAAGGCTGTTTGGACTACTTGGAACAAATGATGAACTGAAGCCTGAAAATACACATTGCACAGTGTCACTAGAAGTTAAATCTGCTGTGAGCAGAGTGGGGAAGACCACCAGAAACTGATAGAGAAAACTTACAGGATATGGGGAAGAGACAAGATGTGAGGGTTTTGTATGGCATTGCAAAATAAGATACAGAGAAAGAGAACTGGTGATATAATGGTGATGAACTTGGCCATTGAACCCACAGGATGAGACAGCATAGATGTGCAAATGATTTTCCATCTGGTTGACTCAATAAAACATACATATGTTCAGAAAATATTTCGTGGGAAAAACCCTTCATCTGCTGTAACTTGTGAGTTAAGTCAGGTGGAAGAACTGAGACTGGTCTGTGGCTCAAAATCTCCACAGCAACAGGCATATCTGCTGCTTTTGTTAATGCTAGGTGGAAAAGGAAAGGTTTTATGTAGAGAAAGCAGTTGTGTCTGATTATACACAAATGCTAGTTTAAAGCTCAAATAAGTATGGATTTTCCCTAACTGTGAAAACAGCTCTTTAAGCCATTAACTTCTGTGTTTCCTCGAGAAATAGGTATATTTAAAATAAGTCCAAAATTCCGTGGCCAGGCACTATAAAAATTCTTGCTTTTTAAAAAAGTAAACAAAATTCAAGGTCTGCTTTTGTTGTGGGCAAAGGTCAGTTGGAGGAACAGAGAAGGTTTTATGATCCATTCTTCTTTCTTACTTGCTGTTGCTGGGATGCTGTGGAGTCAGCCAAGAGATGGATTAATGGATGTCTCCTTTACACTTCCCATTTTATCCTTCCCAGTGGTAAAAGGTGCTTGTTAAACCATGTAATGGAAAACCGGACTGATGGAGCTGGGTTATAGTTTTTGGAACAGTGCTTTTCAAACCATTCCATTTTCCCAATCTCATTTGTTCATTAATTCAGCTGTCTCTTTTACCACAGCCAGTGCTGAAATTCATATAGCAATGATACATCCAGCAAATTGCACATTGCTGTGTAGGCAGAAATTGCTACCTTCAGATCCCTGGCAAGTGATAAGCACATGCCCTTGCGCCTGAGGGTTGGTGTTTTTTGTTGTTGGTTTTGTTTTTTTTTAATCCCTGTTGCATTATGCAAATCTCTAGAACTGATTAGAACAGTTTCTGAATAATAGCATCTTCTTCTGCCACCTGTTCACCAAGGCCTTAAGAATCACTGGAAGAAACTAAAAATACAAACTCAGTTCCCAAATCTGTCCAGCAGCACAATATATCTGACAAACTGACTGACAGAAGGAAGTTTGCTTCCTAGAGGAGAAAAACAGATGAATAAAGCAATAAAGCTACTAGGCCAAAATCTTCCAGTGTGTCAGATAAGAGCACACCACTTCCCTTGATTCCCACCTTGGGGCTCTACCCACTTGATCATCCCATTTGCTTAAGAAATTTAAGTATTATTAAAAAAGTGGCATCAAGACCGAAAAGAAAGCAAATTAAACCTATCTGCCCTGCACAACTTGGTGTTTAATAGAAATCTGCAATGAATAGATGTGTTTTGTGAAAGGTCTGTTTTAATAAAACCTGCCTTAATTTCAAAAGGGACTAGAACTATAGTGAAATGAACTACTAATAATACCAGTTTATCTGCTACTTGGTAAAATCCTATTCATAAATCTATGAATGCTAATTAGCCATCTTGCAATAGCAAGCAGAATTGTATATTATTCCCATATGAAAGCATGGAAAGTGTTAAAGAAGACACAACACTGATTAACGTTTAACCAGGTGTTTTGTATACCCAAACCCCTTCTATCTGACAAATTTTTCCAGTAATTTTTCCTTTTCATAAAAGACTCGTATGAACTCTTTCAACAGCTATTTTAGTTCTTTCTTATAAGATTGCAACTTGTCAATAGAATCATAAAATCACAGAGTGGTTTGGGTTGGAAGGGACCTTAAAGATCACATAATTCCAGCCCCTCTGCCATGGGCAGGGACACCTTCCACTAGACCAGGTTGCTCAGGGACCCATTCAGCCTAGCCTTGAACACCTTCCAGTTGTGACGGGGCATCCACATCTTCTCTGGGCATGGGCAACCTGTGCCACTGCCTCACCACTCTCACAGTGAGGAACTGCTTCCTAATATCTTGGCTAAAGCTGCCCTCTGTCAGTTTAAGCCATTCCCCCTTGTCCTGTCGCTCCATGTCCTTGTCAAAAGTCCCTCTCCAGTCCTTTTGAGGCCCTTTTAGGCGCTGGAAGATGCTCTAAGGTCTCCTGGAGCCTTCTCTTCTCCAGGCTGAACAACCACAACTCTCTCATCCTGTCTCCATAGCAGAGGTGCTCCAGCCCTCTGAGCATCTTCCTGGCCACCTCTGGACCTGCTCCAACAGGTTCATGTACTTTATCCAGAACTGGATGCAGCACTGCAGGTGGGGTCTCAGGAGAGTGAAGCAATAGCACAGTGAGGATCTGAGATTGTCCCAGAGTCTGAACTTACCAGAAATCAAGCAGAAGCCACTATGAACAATAAAGTGGAATGAGTATATTTATGACTGACCTCTAAAGAGAGATATTATCTGATAACTGTGTTACAAAACCCATGGTCTTTATAAAAAGACTTGTGGGTAGAAACATCCACTATAGGAAATCCATACGTATTTATAAGCCACATGACAAAAATGTGTAGCTACAATGTAAGATTGATGGAGTAGGCTTAGAAATTGTCTGTGAGACTTTCAGGAGATGGAGGCACACATAGCTGGCTTCAGACATGTCAGCTCTGGAAATGAAGCACAGATAGAAATGAGCTGCTTCCTCACAGCCACTCTTCCGTGGTGTGTCCCTGACCTTAAAAAGCCTCTTTAGGATTGCCACAGACTAAAGAGACTTGCCAGCACAGACTAGAGCCTTCACAAAACCCCGAGGCACTGCTGCATGACACATACCAGCCCTCAGGTCTGTCAGGTCTCTAGAGAAGTACAAACCAGGCTGAGATTCGGATCTTTCAGGGTACCTACCTACTTTGCAGGATAAAGGCTTGGGAGGGAGGCACATTTCTGCAATTCTTAGTTTGAAGTCCAGCACTGACAAGTGTGAGCATCTGAGCAAAATGTGTATCACGCCTTGACAAAGCTGATTGCCAAAGGTCATTTTCCACATGGACTACTCTTATTGATTTTAATTGAATTACTAATAGTATAAGGTACTATTGAATAGGACCCAGGGAAAGAGGGGGTTAGAAACCAAAGTATCTCAGTTCCTGTTGGCTGTGTTCATGCAGAGGTACATTTATTCTGTGAACAACTCTACTGAAATCAATGTGTATCCCTGTAGAATAACTCTTTGACCAGTTGGATTAAGAGAAAAACAGAGAAAAACTGACTTCTTTGGATGAGAAAAGTTACATAGAAGTACAGCATTATTTTTATACCCTTTCTTATTAATATATTAAACTCCTCATCATTCTTCATGGGAGATGAAGCACAGCAATGCTCAACACAACAGTAGGTTGCAGTCAACTGTGTCATTCTGTCAGATAGATGGCTTTTACATGGTGTATCCTGGACAGCCAAAATATCAAGAGGGTAATTTGTCTCTAAATTATGGCTGTTAGTAATTAATCCTCTTTTACTCTGGACTTGGGTGACCTTTATAAAGAAGCAGTTTAAATTAAAAAAAAAAAAAGGGGGGGGGAAGAAATGAGCCATCTCTTCACAAATATATACACTTTTGTCTTAAACTTGTAGTAAGAACTATGAAAAAATAGAACACCCTACAGCTGACTCAAAATATAACCCAGAAGATGTATACAGCTGACTTCTGCTGTATTTGATGATAAAACTCTTTTCCTGTAGTGGCAGTGGGAAGCCTGTGACCTCTCCAAGGCTTGCCAAAATCAGGTCATCTCTGTGATAAACTGCTCAGTCCTGCATTTCCATCTCGAAAAGTTTCCTGATGAAGTGTGAAGGAAAATGTCCGGCCTCTGTAGATATGGTGTTTCTTAAAACCTTGATGAAAATCAAATGTCTCCCTCCCTTTATTAGGGATGTTAAACAGAAGCAGCTGTGCAAGGGACATAGAGTCTGTCAGCATGACCTTCAGAGCTGGTACCTGCTCACTGGTAATTGCACAGCCATAGCTGCTTATCATATGGAAAGTGAATCCAACACCTTGTAGGAAATACCTCTGAGGAAACAGAGTCATGATGAAATGCTGCCCTGCTTTATTTTTGTGGGTGAATTCTAGCATTTATAAAAATAAACTATGTCCATGACAGATAAAAAGCAGACATAGTTTTTGTGCAGACTGTTTGGGGTGAGACAGCTCTACCTGTTTCTGTTACCAAAGATTGCCTCACTTGCAAACGTTTGGTTGAACCTTTAGTTTTGTGAAAAAGGAGAGGAAACCATTCCAAAGCTGTGCCTGATAAAAGGAGAAAGGCAAACCTTTAACAGAGATTAAAAAAAAAAAGAAACACATAGGAGAAGAAGTGGAAGGATTTGGTGGTGAAACCATCCCTGTATTTGGGCTGCCTTGTTTTTTGATGGTAGGCAATTTGGGTTTGTTTGGGAAGGTAAAATAGGGAAACCCTTTCTTTGCAATATTTATTTTTTCTCATCTGAAAATGTGGGGGCTTATCTGAGGAACAGTGGCAACTTCTCTTTCAGATATAGCAATCCCTTCCATCTCAGATTTGTTATATGTGATTTTAAGCTCAATCTAATTGAGACTGCCTTATCTATGTTATTCTTGGAAACCAGAAGTTAATCCATAAGAGCTCCAAGTTTATCTTTTCCTTTCTAGCCACATCTCAACTCTAAAACGCCCATGCCATCATCCTGCTCTGCTTCATTTATCAAAATCATACAGCAGCTAATCCTTCTGGGAGGACACAATGTGAGACATGCAGGGCAGGACAGCCACATCCCCACAGCTCTTCTGGGGAGTCAGGGGGGCTATGTGCCCATGCTGTTGCTCCTGGGAGATTTGGTTGGCTGATTGGGACGACTGAATTTGAACACACATCACAACGTGATGGGAAAGGTAACAGCCTTGCAAGACCTGAATCCCTTCCTGATTCCCATCTGCAAGTCTGTGTCTAGGGAGGATGACCAGAAATTGTCACCTCTCCATGGGACCCAAAAGATTAAGATGGTGAATCCTAGCCCATCACTGTATCATGTCAAAACCTGTCCTGTTTTGTGTATTAAGGCAAACCATCAATTTTCAGCACTGTCAGCTCAGTTCCCAAACCTGTGTTTGCTGCACAGAAAATACCCATCCTGCTTCTGTTCCAAACCCCAGCATATTCCAACCTGAGCCAAATGTTCACATGGCAAATGGTCATATTAGGTGTAAAGGTTCCCTCAGAGAACTGAGACCTGTGTTTATTTGCAGAATAGGTGAGGTCTGCTGTTAGGGTTAAATGAGGGAATGGGATGTTTGCAGGAAGATGATTAAATAGTTCTGGTTCAGTGAGTTCAAATTCCCAGTAAGCATTGTAACAGACATGCATATAGAGTGCAGGCAGCTTAACTGTTTGCCCAGGTTTAGGCACAAAATGCTTTCTTAAGCATGTGTTTGGCTTACTATAAATATGGAGCAAAACAGTTTCATGCTTTCTTGAAGACAACACTCACTTCTGAAGTTTCTTTTCCTGATTTTTGTACCAAACAGTTCACAGGCTTGTGAATATATGCACATAATGCATCCAAAATTTAGATCAAGTGTCCAGATCTGAAAGGACCAATTCAGATATCTCAAACCAATTTATTCTTAACATTCAGGGTTTTCCAATTCAATGTCACAGAACATGATGTTTTAATCTTCAGCAAAACCTATCAAAACACATGGTGGTGTCCCACTGAAGGAATGGGTTCTTGCAGAGAAATCGGGGCGGTGTTGGGGACACTGTGCTGTTGGCACAGCGGGGAATATATGAACTTAAGCATAAGTCACGTCCTGAAGCACAAAAAGCATTTTAAGACCAGTGAACTGGACAATGTTGTTGATCCCTGTAGCAAAGAGGGAAGGTTTGAAAGACCAACAACTGTATGAACAGCCCAAACATGAATACTTAGTCAATGGTTCAGAGCTAGATGCATTAGGAATGGAAAAGACCTACAGGGGGAACCATGATTATTCTGCTTCAGTGCTCTGTCCTGTGTTTCAAACTGCATGCAGACTTCTCTGACCCAAATGTAGATTTTAATATGTGTACTGTACAATCAGCATGACTTAGGGTCCTGAGTCAGTCTCTTGTAGAAAGAATATTAAATTGCAAAGCAGGAACAGGGATTTAAAAAACAAGAAGGGGGTTTTGCTTTGTTTGTTGTTTGTTTCTCCTTCCTCTTCCCTCTTTTATTTTTTTCTTTTTAATAGGTTCTGAATACTAGCATGCATTAAACTGTCTGCAAGGCCTAACAAATATTCCTATCCAGAAGGGAAACATTTTCTTTCCACAATGTTTGAAACAGGTACGTACAATGCAGGGATTCACACCAAACAAAAATCTGCTAAACAAAACTGGCTGTTTTACCAGCTGAATGCAAAGTGCAAATCCTTCCCCCAGGACATGATTTTTAGTGGTAGAAAGCGAGGTATGTAGAAAAAAAGGTGAGATCTTACAAGAACAGGAAATTGCTCCAAGTCATCCTTCTGGAATCAGGGACAGAGAGGAGGGAGGAAGGAATTGCAGAAGTATGTGAAGACAATTTCTGAAAAATTTCAGCTTGTGGCCATTTGTGGCACTCATAAGCTCAATATGTGGCTATATTATATATGCTGATTTACACACTCTGCAAGAGAACTTAGGTCTGAAACATGGCAAGAGAACAATGCCTATCCAAACATATTCCTTGTGCCACTCCAAGGCAACATACTAAAGATAAATTTCAACAGAAGTCACAAAAGCCATTGCTATATGTGAAACAGTGCTAGCAATTTATTCACAAGAGGTCCAGTGTTGTTTCTGTTGCCTTTTAAGAAGCCCTTGAAGTTTGCTGTCATTTTGGTTCTGGAGACTGACCTGTGATCAAAGCTTTCCTCAGCTTTCCTCCTTTTTTGACAAGTCCCCTTTCTTTCAGCTCAGTTGCTTTATGTAAAAGTTTGCAGCAGCCTGCAGGAAGGCAAGCCACAGCCTCCTTGCCTGGCAGCAGTTCAACACTCTCAGAAGTGAAGGCCCAAGATAGGTGCAGAAGTACAAAGATGGAGAGTTGGCCTAAATGAATAACCATCCCAGCTACACACTTGAAACAGAAAGAAATTAAGTAAAATCCAAACCCAGAACACTGAAAGTTTTAACACCGAGGGTGGCAAAACACTGGTACAGGTTGCCCAGAGATGTGGTGGGTGCCCCATTCCCGGAAACATTCAGCACCAGGTTGGATGGGGCTCCAAGCAACTTGATCAAGTTGGACTAGATGAGCTTTAAAGGTTTCTTCCAATGCAATCCATTCTATGACTCTGTGATTTCCATGTTTCTCCAGATCCTGAACGTGTAAAACAGCTGCATTCTTCCTGCTGACTCTGCTCTCTTTCCTTCTTAGCCTGGCTTAAACCCTCATAACTTCCTAAAAAGACTAGCTTTGCTAGTAGGTCCTAAGGCTAGAACTCTCCCTGCCATTCTGGCAATCTGAGGATAAATATATCAATAAATACAGGGATGTAGCCTTTGCAATAAGACCTTGGGCTTGTGCGCCTGTGCACCAAGTGCATCAGAAGTGGTTCTGTCAAGGACTCTTTTGCTGTGGTTAACTGTTGGCCTCAGCTCTGCATGGCACTCAGCACTGTACATGGCTGCAGGACTTGAAGGTTTACAACAGACGTGCAAGGAGCTGGCAAAGAACTGGGGTTATGTGAGCTTATGCAACAACCCAGTGTAATGTATTTACTATCTCTGAGAGATTCTCTTTGGATTCTCTAGATTCTCTTTGGATGGGAGCCCTCTGAGTAGGAAAGAGGCTTGAAAAAGATACTAATTAGAAACTTGCTATACAACCTAACAGATGACAAATGTCTCCAGCATTGAAAAATAGAGGTGAACAAGACCATTTGCATCCTCTTTACCTATTCCTAAGACCAAGTGTGACACTCTGCTCATGTATTATCATGTATTTTACTCTGATAGACTTTAAATTACTCAAGTTATAAGGTCTAGAGACCATGCAATATGCTGCACAGTATTTGCAGTATTTTTTGAATGCAGATTTATGTTCTAGGTAGACTGATAAGAAAAGTGATGTAGCTGGGGGAGTAAAACACTACTCACTTTTTATCAAGAGATGGACCTGTAATCATCATTAACAAAAGCAACATAATGTTACACAAAGTACTTAATATTACCATTAAAGTAGGTATCTATCTGAATGCCCCCGAAACGTATAACAAAATATGTTTGTCACCACAGTTAATTTCTATCAAAGGATGATCTGATTGCTAAAGAAGTTCACTTTGCCTTGAAAATCATCAGCATAAAAAGTCAAGCTTCAGGTGACCAGCAGAAGCGATTACATCAAAACTATTAAAAAATAGGAATAAAGTCTTGCCAAATATTTTTTTTTCTTTATGCTGAAGACATTTCAGTAATATTCGTATTTCTGCCATACTGGCCATCTAGTACAGATTACTGCAGAAAGCTCCCATTCTTTGGTACTCTACTGAGAATCTAAAAGTGACTTTAATATAATTCAGGCTTCAAACCCTTTCTATGAACTTACTCTAATTATGGTGACCAGGTGCTGTAGGCTAATGCCACCCCTGAAGTAGGGAGTTATATCTGAGGGGCAGTCAACTAAAAAATAACAAATCCAAGTTACCCTGTGTCCTCAGGCAAGCTGCGTAACATTCAATACATACCAAAGTGGTCTTCCAACTTTCTAATTTCAGGTGTTTGACACTCAGCCTGAACTCATGCCAGTGATTATTTGCATCACTTTCCAACCTGCAGCACTCCATGTCTGTTATCTGAGTCACTGTCACTACCTGTTTGAACAGCACAAAGACCCATATGGCTTGATTTACTGCCTCATGGAATTAAATAAGCTGCACAACATCCACCAAATCGCTCTTTTTCAGAAAGATCCTAATGATTCTCATGAACTCAGTATCCAGACTAACTGATCCAGACTTCCCTCCCTGTTAGGCAGTTTTCCCATTACTGAATACACTTGGCACATACTGGGCCTTTTTCCTTGTCAGATGTCTGAACTGATTGCTGAGCAGCCTAATCCCTGGAAGATGTCCTGTGTGCTTAGTGAATTTTTCATGAATCCCACATTAAATCTGCAGGCTTTGAGGTGCACTAAGGGAACTGACATATTTACCCTTCCAGATCAGCACCACTGTTATCTTTCCTAAGAAAGCGCAGGAGCACCTTTGTTTTCAAAATAGGTGTGGGCAAAGGAGAGACCATGGTCCTCACATGTCACTCAGCTGCCACATCATCATTCTTCCCAAGTGCATTCCTTAGGCCATTTGTTAGCATTGCTAATACCAAGCACCTCATTTTTATGCCGCTAGCAGCAATTGTGAAAGCCATACTGAACTTTCTAATCCATTTATCTATTAATTTATTATCTAATTAAGGCTCACAATGACAGTCCTATTTGTTTAAAAATGCCCTCAAACTAAACCAATACAAAACACACATGCATTCAAATCAATTAAAATGGTCCTCGCTAATGTTTTCCTTAATCAGTTGGTAACTCTTCCATTACCATTTGAAGAAAGGCGAAATTAATTTTAACTTCATCGTAATCGTGCGACCTACTTACACGGTGCCAGACGGATACAAATGGATGTTACTGTTGTGTCATAAGGGCATGGAATCCTACTAGCCATGAATTTTGCAAGAGCCATCCTAGGAATAAGGCTTTTTTGCATAAAAGGGCCCTAGAACATTAGTTTAAATGCTGTCACTGAAAGGCAGGCAACAATGGAGATTTCAGAAGAGTTTATTATAGCTTATATCATACCTCGTGCTGCATCTCTGTGATTTCTTTCTTCCAAGAGCTGTGCCTTTTGCACAACAGCAGCAGAATCTAGTGCCACATGCCTAACGCCTCACGTTCATCACAGGAAAAAGTGAACCCATCTCCCTGTGTTGTTTAAACAAAGTCTGAGCACATTCTTTAGCTACTGAGCTGTGTCAGGGACCCCTTCCACTGTGTCATCCAGGCACAGAAAAATCCTACACAATACCTTAATGCCATTTGTTTTGGCCACTGCCTTGAAGTTGTGCCTCTTTGGATGCAAAAAGTGCAGGCACTGCACATCTGAACTACATGCAGATGTTACACTGTTATCTACCCTCCTGATACTTTCACCCTTCCTGAAGTGAAAGATTAAACCCGATGTTAATTGCTTACTATGGCAAAGGATTTCTAGGGCACAGCTGGGAGGGAGTTCTGCTCCTTTCCCTCTTTCCCTGATGCTGGAGTTGTGGTAGTAACTGCACAGATCATGCTGGAGAGGGTTGCTCCATTTGGCTATTTAGAAACATTTTAAGAGGATCTTTCAAAGCCCACAGTAATGCTTACTGACACTAAGGTCTGAAACACAAATCCCCACAGACTCAGTCTATCCTGTTCAAGCCTGGAAATGCATGGAGGAACATTCATTCATTCTCCAGAGTTGTGTTTGAACATGATTAAACTGCTGCTTTTGCCCTCCTGCATGAAGCATCACTTTCCTTTCTGCTCATTATTTATAGTACCATGTAAGGTATTTTTAAGATGAGGAGAAGCAGAAAAAGCCAGATTGAAGATACATAGACCTGTAGTTTCTGTAACTAAGAATGACTAAATAATATTTCTCAACCTATTTATTTCTTGCAAGTTTTTTTTTCTTTTTAAGACCAAACAGGTAGCCAAAAGAAAAAGAAATTTAATAAACAGGATATTTATACACACTAAAATTTAATTCTTGTATTGGCAGAGTTTTAAAACCCCATTTCTGCAGTGACTGATATGACACAACACACATACCTGGGATGGAAATCACTCTCTATACCTGAATTTTCTGCAAATCTTTTGAAAAGTAAAGAAATACACGTGAAGAGACTTCTTTTCCTTTGCAAGGGAAAACAAGGGAGCAGCAGAGAGCTCTCAGGATCTGATGTTGATCCTTCTGAAGTCCAGAGAAGACTGTATCTGTGAGCTTCAAACCCTCACTGCCTTCCAGCACTAATGTCAGCCCACAGGCTTGCAAGCTGGTTTTCAAGTGACAGCTAAGCCACCTGAAGAGTTGCTCTGCCTTATCAGTTCAGTGGGGATTTTTCTGATCAGGTTTACTGGATGATGTCTTCCTGAGTGACAGCGATGGTCAGAGTACTGGATACGTGTTCAATAAAGCACATTCCACTCCCAGAGCTTATTTCTTTTCTTCTGTGCTTTATTTACCCTAGCTGACATTATGACATTTAATTAGTCTTAAAATTCAAAATGTTTTCTGGATTAGAGATTTCTGTTTCATAAAGCCTGGGAGGATGTGCTAGGTCTGATTAGTGATGCCTGACTCAAAGGAAAACAAACTCCCAGAACAGCCTCCTGACAGCTAATCTCCAATCCTGAATAATGCTAGACCAGGAGAGGAAACCACTACTGCAAAGGATTGGGACTTATCCCTGTCAAATATTCTCAGTGAGCAGAATGAACTGTGGCCATGTAAGAAACCTCTTATTCTTGTGATGACTGGTGCCTCATGTGAACAGCCTGAAGGTGAAGCTGCCCTATATGGTTTTGGTAGCAAAAGAGGCTTTGCCAAGGCATGGCTGGGCTCACCCTGGGCTCTGCTTCTGCGTCAGACAGTCACAGAATGGTTTGGGTTGGAAGGGACCTTAAAGACGATCTAGCTCTAAATCCCCTACTGTGGGCAGTGACCTTTTCCATAGACAGATTGCTCAAAGCCCCATCCAATGGGACCTTGAACACTTCCAGGGATGGGGCATCCACAACTTCTCTGGGCAAGAGAAGTTGTCCCTCTGTGGCAGTGCCTCATGTCCTGCATAGTGAAGCGTTTCTGGTTTACTGGCTGCTGGTTGCAGCAAAGATGTTCTCTGTGGAACAGGGATATTCCCTGCATTACTGAAATAGGTCAGCTCCAAATCATAAAAAAAACCAACCAACAAACCACCCCGTTTCTTGTCCCTTAGGATCTTCCTTAGGATCTTTTCTACCAAACAGAACTCATAAGCAGCATTAGTGCTGTCAGCAGAGAGTTCTTTGCTATGGCTCCTCACTGGGGGAAGAGGAGGAATTGCTGCTCCACTGGTAGACTGGACTGGCAGCACCACTGTGAGCAGAGGGGCAGGACACAGTGCAAGGGGAGCAGTTCATGAGGAGGATGGTGGCTGGAACCTCGACTGAAGGAGTGGCCAGAGAAAAATGATGACCGAGAGCTCAGGCTAGAAATGGAAGGGTCTCTCCATGAAATGATGAGTCTTCAGAAGGTCAGCCAGCAGGAGCAGGCCTTTTTGGGGAAGTCAGAAGTGAACCTTATGAGCACTGCTACAGCTCAGTCATGCCATGGTACGGTCAGCAGCGTTGGCCTAGCTGCCTACCAACCACAGCTAAACTCCACTAGGCAAGAGGGTGCAGGCAGCCATCCTCTCCCCACAACATTCCCTTGGATCACGTTGCTCTGGCCCCATCCTTACACTCCATGGGGAGGCTCCTTCAGAGTACCCAAGTCAAATGCATGTCTGTCCTGGCAGACTGAAGTCAGCACCCATGCAAGCACCCTGCACACCCAAAAGGCTGTGCCTTTGGCTGTGCTTGCAGATTTGCTCTCAGTGTAGCACACAGGTTTACTTCTGAGGGCAGCCTCAGTGATCAGAAGTGCTACATGGCCAGCTCTAAATATAATTTTGCCAAAACTTAGCAGTAGTAGAGTGCAAACTGCCTTAGAAAAGAGGAACATGGGAGGCCATTATCTGCTCTCCAATGTAGTAAAGTTAAACAAGCTTATACCACTGTTTCAGTGTAATAATAATATATTAATACTTCATTTAATTTAGTAATGTGCCTGGGGAGAGGACTGGTTGAAAACAAATAACTGCAGTAGCACAGTCGGCCTATGTTATGATCATTCTGAATATCTATCAATGTACAACACCACATCTATTGATACACAGTTATCACAGCTATATCTATATCTTCCTATATCAATATATGGAGTGGGGGGATTGGGAGAGAATCCTAATATTGATGTGGGATAATTGCTGATGACAAAATCACTGACATTTCTGTGGAGTTTCTATCCTGCAGATAATTCCAGGAATGTGCTATAAGAAAAGTATAGATCTCCTGCCGTTCAGTTTTTGATTTGCAATTAATTTTATATTATAAAGGATGCTGTGTTCTAGAGAAGCTAACATAACACCAGGTTGTTATGGAAAATCCCTGCAAAATATTTGGTAGTATTGTTAATTATTTTTTTAAAAAAAACTGTCTCCCTATGCAATTATATTTCAAGAAGCAAAAGGTTATCTCTGTTGTAAAGACACATAATGGAGAAAACACTCGAACTGTTGCAATGTCATCACTGGAATTTATCCTCCAGCAGAACTGTGTTCTCAATTACAGCAGAAAAAATGTGTTAAATATCAGTCAGAGAGGAACATCATCCAGTAGCTGTATACTTCTGAAAAGCTTTTAGAGTCCAAGGAAAGGAGTTTTGTTTTTTTTTACCTACATTATGCTCAGTTTAGGAAAATAAAATAGAAACCAAATAGAAATGGCTGAGAAAGAATAGCAGAAATCTCCAAGCTATAGCCCAGAAGGGGAACCCAGGATTTCTATTTACTAGAATTATTATTGGTATTGTTATGTTGTCATTCACAGTGAGCCAAAACCCCTTTACCGTGAACTTCTGCAAGTCACTCGTCACCCATGATTTGCTTGCCTCATCTCTAAAGTGGAAATAAATGTCCTTTCCACAACTGGGTCTTGTAAAGTTGCATTTTGAGGATTGGAATGCCAGTATAAACAGGTTTCTTATTCAGGGCTTTATAAACTGTAATGAAAAAAGGCTGAGTAATCACCAACAGTGTTGATGTCTTATCTGAGATTCGCCCTGAGATCCCTCTAGTCACAGGAAAGTGACAAATTATTTTTCTTGTGTTTCTAATAGAGTCAAAATGAGCATGGTTCTTTGTAATAGTCAGTTCCTTAACAAGCTCATAAACTTTCATTATATCTTGCTCTGCAGAAATATTTGTTCTGCAGAACCAGACATCAAAGATATAATGTAGCTCTGGACACTGGGACTACTTCACCTACTGCTGCTTGTGGGTTATCTGTAAGAGAGCAACATATTGTTTTGTTTTTATGAGATCCTGTAAAAGGAAAGCTGGCACTTAGAAAAAATGAAATGCTGCAAGCAATATATTGGCTGGATTAACTTCACCTCTAGTACGTATAATTTGAAGGAATCTCTACCGAGTTTCAGTATAAACATGTTGTGACTGTGCTTAGATGGAAAGTAAAAGAGGGCTCAAGCTCCAGCTCACATGAATTTCCTGCTTAATGCTGCTCACAGTGGTCATGGTTTGACCCCACTGTGTCAGCTTGCCTTTGTGTCCAGGGCCAAACCCATCCTCCTTCATCCATGCAGCTTTCCAGAAGTTTCCTTGCTTCTTTCTTGAGACTCAGTGCGTGTGCCCACATGTTTCTAATTAAGTTGGATCTGGCCCATCATAGCTGCTGGTATGCAGCATTGTTCTGAAAGTTGGTAGGCACTGCTTGGTTAACAAAAGGCAAGCGTACACCATCCCTAGTGGAATTTTCACCCAACTGCTTCATTGCCCTTGTGCCAAGAATAGAGCATAGAACTCACTTTTGCTTAGTTTAGAATATGAGGAAAAATTAAAAGCTGCTGGCTCTTGCCTTTTTTGAGGATGCATTCAGAAATGCTGTTCTGTCAAACAAGTGTCTTTGTCTCCTTGAGATGGAAAAAAACCTGGATTAATATGTATCTCATCTCACACCCCACAAACACTACAGATGGTCACTGATCAGCAGTCCAAAGTGGGGACTTGCTTGGAGTAGATAATCAATAATACGTGGAATGGAAGGAAGGAAGGAAGGAAGGAAGGAAGGAAGGAAGGAAGGAAGGAAGGAAGGAAGGAAGGAAGGAAAAGA